>MOOZ01000121.1:759721-776182 GCA_002930495.1 Cecropterus lyciades | reverse complement strand
CAAAATAATGCATTATTTGCGAAGTTGTTTTTATAAATATAATATTTATTCTTATCCAAATAAATACATATATTAGTTTTATTCGTAGTAACTAATACGCGGGTGAAACCGTGCGGCGCAGCTAGTTTTGAAATGAAAATGCAGAGACAGTAACTTAATAATAAAATTACCTAGAAACAATTAATAATCATAGTTATACGCTAATAAAGATAGAAATTCTCATGAAATGCATTTTTTAAATTTATTCTATCACATACTGTAGAAGTCATTGAAGTTAATTTATTATTAAATTGGATGTAACAAAATATTAACTAACTATTTTAATAAAATATATAAAAAATATAACTTAAATGTAAAAAGAAAACTGTACAATGTACTGTAGAATATTTATACATCGGAAGTACATAGTTAGGTACTACAGTTAATTGTGCCTACATTGATTAAACCACACCATGCCTAGACTAGGTGATATTTCTAAGTGAATTACAGTTACACATAAAAAGAAAACACATTTTAAATTGAAATGTCACCTGGATTACAATGTATTACATATTCACATATATTGATTGATTTATATTATCAAAGTGGAATAATAATATAAATAAAATAGTTTACTTCATAGTATTTTTCTCTTTCATAATCTTTTTTTGTTTTGCTTAAATTTCATCATTATCATCATCAAATATCATAATTTCATCCAGTAAGTAATATAATTTTACATTTAAAATTTTCATTTTACTATAGTTAATTGCAATTTAAAATATAAGGGCTTAGACAATTTAATGGCCCTATCTATATTTATTATATAGAAACTTTTAAGATACAATAAGACATTAGACAAATTCAAAGTGTTCACTGAACTGAAAAATGCTTTCCTAGTGATAGCAAAATTCATTGTTCACTTGTTTTTATCCCATATGGTTTTATCTATAGCATGACTTAATTATTTTTATCAAAACTTCACATTGAACTATAATAATAAAAAACTTTCAAGATTAACTGTTTTATACTAATGATTCACTCACAAAATCATTAATTATACAATATTACAATAGGTAATAATATAATTCAATGCATATAGTAATGATAAATAACTAAGCCATTTCAACTAGTGGTACTTCCTTTTTGTATAAGAAAAACTAACATCACCGTCGACTTAAAGCTTGTCAATCGCTATTGCAGTAAAACAATACCTTATGACACAAATCACGTGATTATTAAGGCTCACGTTTTGTCCTCTAACAGTACTGATAAATAACCACTAATATTATTTACTACGCTTAACAAAATATGATAACAACTCGACTAAATAATTTTTATACCGAACAAACAAAATACCGTGGCTACTAAACCTCCACTGCTCTATAGTAGTTGCGAAAAACTCAATTTTAGTTTTGATGTGTACATTCCACAATGTCATTTGTCGATTTATAATTTAGTAAAATATCTCACCTTGCATCCCGGAGAACACGACTGAGTCCCCTGTAACAATATTTATGCTTTTATTTACGACTACAATTAACAACTAACCAGTGGCATTTCCCGTGGCAATTTTGTGCATGTTAAATCTACTTACTAGAATTTTAACCCGAAATTTTTCAAAATGCACTACAATCTTAAAAATTCAATTATTTCATTAGTGTGATGATATCTTAATAATAAACTTTTTACGAAATGCAAACGACAAAAACAAAAAAGGATCGACGTTCATTGAGCAGATGGATGACGATGAAACGTGAAAGGGGACTTAACGGTATTTGACAACAATGACAGAAATCGTTGTGTTACCATGTTAACGTTCAAAAAAACTACTAAAAGGCGTCATGCATTATGTTAAATAAACTACGAATTCCATTATACAGAAACAAATTATAAAAAATATAAAATTGCTTTACACTTTAAAATGAAACGTAAAAAAAAACATTTTTTATTATCTATTATTGTTTTAGAGTTTTCAAAATGGTGATTTCATTTTAGATTGATTACAATAAAATACACCGTCATTTAAACATGCGTTTCCAATATAGGTACATAGTTCAATATATTACAATTAATACAGTAAAAAAAATCCAATGTTATCTGACTTGTCCGTTAATTCTCGTCTGCATAATTCGTCTGCGTATATAATGCATTTATGTTAATCAAATCGCTCCCCAACGCGTAACATAATTGCAATTCGTTAATGTCCGACAAATGAGCTTTGTCGCTAGAGCATCACACAATACCATTGTTTACAGACATGATGATGGGGGCAATGGGCATTTACCCAATTTATGGTATCAAAACACGCGGCAGCGAGTTGCCAAGTTCTCTGGCAACAAAGCAACGCAATTGCTATTTACAGGAACCATTTGGAACCACTTTTCACCGTGTGTGTTACCAGCAAGAAAGTATCACCTAGAGTGATATGAGTGGGACATATTATGAGTGCTCAATCTACTGTAAATATGCGCCGAATTAAAAATTTGTGTTTGTTGTAAAAAATATCGGAGAGTTAAAAATTGCGCATGAGCAAAGAGCTTATATTTGTGCGCTATAAATATAATTTGTGCGCCTTCAGGTTTTCGAGATATTGCGTTTCCTGCTGTAGTAACGTTTTTTAGAATCGCGTATCTTAAAGACTATTAAGACTGTGCGCTTGGAGAGTAAATATGCACCTAAAGCTCTAAATTTGTGCGTATTTGTGACAAAATTACATTTCAAAAAATATCTATTGTTTTCAAGTAATTACGTTCTTTTCAAAAATCAAAAAAGTATCATAGCGCCTAAATAAGAAAACATCTTATATGTTTTCTTATTTAGGCGCTATGATACTTTTTTGACTGCCATCGAACTGTACTGTAAAAAAATTCAAAAGAGTACATACATGCGTTTTTGAATATTATGAATTAAAGTTAAAAAACGGCGTCCTAACTTTGACGTCACCATACAAGAAACTGGCTCAATCTAAGATGATTAAGTGTTAAACAAAAATTAGTGCATTTAGTCAAATAATGTGTAAGATAAATATCCAGTGTAAAATATTTCGCATTAAGTAAATATAAACAATAACCAAAACATATGCACATTATTTTATTCGGCGCACATTTACAGCAGATTAAGCACGAATTATATGTCCCACTCATATCACTCTAGGTGCTACTTTCTTGCTGGGGTAACGCACACCTTTTCACCCATTAATAAAGCAAAATCTGCTTAAGCTAGAAACATGAAACTTGTTATATTTATTAAAACTTCTGAGACTGCTTAGCAATTAAAATTTCATTAATGTAGCCCAAAGAGTTATTGAAATATTAAGGTACTTAAATCGGCATTTTTATCACTGACTGACATATACATATATCAAAAACCTAACCCACTTCCATAAAAAATCTGGAAACAGCAAATTTTTAAAATATAAAATATATTTCAGTTTACTTATTTTTAATAGTGAGCGCCTGATAAAATTTTAATGGAAAAAATAGCACTTAGCTGTTTTTTTTAATCACTTATTGGGTTTTGCGAGACCAAATAAAAACATTGATGGAAAGAAAAAAAGAAGAAATAATACAACACAATCCACCAATAAAGAAATCAGCTAACATGGGAACGGGGAATTATAAACTTATTATAATTTGACAGCACCTAAGATAAATTAACAACAATATATATATACAATTTCTATACTATATTGAAGAGAAGTAATAATTTCTGTACAAAAAGCAATGATGTCCCATAAAAACATAAATGTAAAAAAGCCAAGTTCATTACTATCTACTTAGCCTACAAAACTATTGATATCTAAATAGATACCAACTTCTGTATATTACTCTGAAATTTTAAGGTATATCAATACATAAAGTCTTTAAATTAATTAAAAATACAGTTTCACTTGGCTAGTTTTAATAATCATAGTCTTATTATCTTATCTTCCTTATTTTATACACTACTACTATTACAATAACAACCTTTCTTTTCTAACAAAACCACAGCTCTATTTATAGGTGGATTTTCCAAAAACGGCGTAATAAATATTCCATTTTATCAAACCAGAAATCCTATAAATACTACTTAATTTTATTCCGCTTGCATCAAAATTGTCAGACTTACAAACAGGTATTCAACCCCTATTTCACACCCTTATGGGTTGAGTTTTCAAACTCATTCAAATAAACTTTCCATTATATCAAACAAATACTAAGTTCCATTCGTGGACTTGCTCGATAATCACAATCTGAAAGGTATTCATTAATATTAAAATAAATTATATATTTTTTGGCGGTATAGCCTGATACAAACGTAGTTTTTTCTTTAATTTTCTAATATAGACTAATGTGCATGTGGGATGGGCGTACGGAATAACCACGCGGGAAATAAAAAGGATACGAATACCTTACGATAAAAATAATATTAATTATTCGCAGACTTCTAACATTAATAATGTCTCAGTTCGATGCGTAACTACGTCAGCATTTTATTATCGATAGATCAACTCACGTGTTTAAATTCGTAATATGATAATAATCATTAAATAACGAAACAAATCCCAAAACTAGAACACAGTAAGTACAGTGTTTTACCTACATCACCGACACTGGCACCAACAAGGGGATCCGTATCTGCAGCTTCTATTACGTCCATATTTGTGCACTTTTAAAGTAAGATGACCATATATTTCAAGATTTCATTTCCGACTAAGCTGAAGCATTCTAGTTATATCTAATCTCGACACGAAGCTTGATAATAATCGTGATAAATCGCCGTATTATTTGTTCGTGATGATAATTAAATTGAATGCAAGTAATGTTTCCTTGTCCAAAATCACTTAATTAAATAAATTAATCTTGTGTCCATCCGCAATGAGCGTTAGCTGGGAATACGTTCAATATCCTCTCAATTACCATGGTACGTCGTTAACCCGACGCCGTTGTGGCTGGGTATTTAATACCCGAAAGTATTGAAAACCTCCATAACTTCGACACAGAACACACGCGTAATTCGTAGCTCGCAGTAGCTTCTCGTAATGTTGTCTTTGACCGTATTGGCCCCTCTCCTCAGTGTGGTTGTGACCACAGCAACTTGTAAATGTATGTGAAGAGCGCGCGGGTACGTTATACCCGGCCCCAATGGCCGCGTCACATTTATTACGTATGTTGTGTATTTTTATTTTTGTTATATTTATAAGTATATTGTAAATTTCTATACCGATGACGTATGAAAATGAACAAACAAGACTTTTGGCTACTGTCCAACCGAAGGTCGATTTTTGGCCGAAGCCGAAGCCGATTATTCGGCTATGGCCACAACCTTCGGCCGAAGCCGAAGTCGAATGTTTAAAGACCATAAGAAATCAGTTCCAAATTGTCTTTAAGTGAATAATATACTAAATTGAAATACTTTTGCATATAAATGTTTATGTTTATAAATTATTATAAACAACATCTAGAGCTGATTAAATGCAGCGTACAAGAGTTGAGCGATATTGCGCAGCAAGCTGGAATTAAGTGTCTGATAATCAGTCGTTCTATATTCTTCAAGACAGAACACAGTACAGCACAAAAAAACAAGGTCTGTTTGTAATAAATGCAATAAGCCGATATGTGTTCAGCATGTCATTCACCTGTATACCAAAACTGCTTTGTTTTCGATAGTGATTAATTAAGTGTTTTAGAATAACTGCTTTTCCATTATATAATTATTTACTTTGACTAACTGCTACGTTATTTTATTTGAAGCTAAGTTTATTGAGAAAGTTAAACTGTTCATGTTTTGATTATTACAACTTTTTACATTACATAGTGTTTATATTAAACAATTCCTAATAAAGAATAAAAAGTACATAAAATAGATTCCCTGTGTCATTATGTACATGGGTATAAAATACCCGGCCACAACGGCTGTTCTGTTTCCTCGCCATAACGACGCCGAGATAAACGTATTTAGTATAGCCAATCTGTTGTAATGGCTCTGTCTAGTACCTCAACCAATAATTCAATTTATAATTGATATTATAGCATTCAATTCGCTTGGGCTACTTTAGATAGCAAAACAGAGCTCGGTAAGATTGGCGTAATTTAGGGGAGTCCTAGCTATTCAATAGTGGTCTAATAATATATAATAGACCGATAGCCAGAGTACCCGTTACTTACTTAAATATTATACTTATTATTTAACAATATTATTTCCAAATTATAGATATCATTTAAAATCAAATTGCAATAAAAAACGATAACCAACGATCCAATAGATGGTAAAAGGTCACTGCCGCCCATGGACATCTGTAAATGAACTTAATCACAAATTTTATAGCTTTATATTTTAATGAAGTAGTAAAAATGTATTGTATACGCTTACGTGAATATATAGTACAGGACAGGAAATAATTTAGTCATCAAGTGACGTTATATAATTTCGTATAATTTCTAGGCTGACGTTAACCACTTATACAGTACCCATACCTTTAGGTGAAATAAAAAATATTGAATAAATTGCGTGCAAACAAGAAAATTACCCAAGCGTGTTAAAGTTAACAAAAAGAATTAGTAAAATGTATAATAAATGAAACTCAATCGGTTAGACCCAAAAAGAAGTTATGAAACCTAATAGGTAACATTTATAATCATAATATGTACGTATGGGCCCTTACCGGTTGACGCACTGAAGTACTGAGCGATGTATGCTTGAAAACAAAAAAAACTTTAACTTAATAATATTACAAATTCATGTTTTACAAGTGAGCATTTTTAAATTCTATATAACTATTTAATGGTTCCTTTTAGCTTTTACATAGTACGCAGTACTTAAATTATAGCTATAATGAAAGGTAGCTAAAATTGCTAGCATATCCAAAACGACTAATACTTGTCGGGTGTAAATTCATTCCTATCCTAAAAGCTTTATCCTTAATTTGTTACAATACTAACAAAAAAACACATCACATTTATGCTACAACTTTTAAAGCTCCTGCTTCCTTGGAATGTTGATATTATATGTTATTTATACTATGTCCAACTTCGATCCCGTTCTTTAAAAAAAGTTCCGAACGATGTGTGGAGTCTACCAATTTATGATAGGCCTTTCATACTGGGAGGTGACTCGTATTCAGTAGTGGGCCAAGAATGGGTTGACGAGCCGTCAACGACGACTGCTTAACTCGCCATAGAATTAGTAGCTCAAAACCAACGCCTTAGGTAAGGTCATAACGCTCCCGGGGTAGATTTAAATTTGCACCATCGGGATTGAAAATCTTAAGTATTTTTGCGACTCATTGTAATACTGATTACATAGTTTATGATTCTTACGTGGTTGGAAAAATCAACGACCGCTGACCGTTGCGCCTCTGGTAGCCTTTCGTAGCTTCGTCACTGTTCTTATTGGAGTTTTGTAGGAGGAAATTGAAATGCTCACCTAATTTGCAGCTCAGGTTTCGCTTTTTGGAGTTTGTTAGAAATTCGTTGCTCCTCTCGAGGATATTTTTGGAGTGTCACGCCGTGGAGTTGGAGTTTGTGAAGGGACTTACAGTTAGCGCTGGCGTCGGAATTCCTCCCGCTATGCTCATACAGCTGGAAGGTACCGTGACTGGTGGGCGTGGCGCTGTCGGCCGGCTGCTGCGGCCCCGGCGTGACGTCTACCATGTCATCGTCACCGGATGCGAGTCCACCTCGGCCGTTGTTGGTGTTAGTGAACTAGACATACAAGCAAACAACATATTAAATGAGCTATATTTTTCCATCGAGTTTTATGTTAGCAGTAATTTAGAAGAAACTAAATATTGCACATACATATGTGTGGTACATAAATTGGTAGGCAGTCAAAGATATTTTGTCCTGATCGTCAAACATCCAATGTTTATACTAGGCCTAACTTGTCATATGTTCTGAATTTCTGATTTGTCTGATATTATGACCGAATGATAGTCGATGGCTCTCCAGCCATTATAGACGTAAACCTACCTTGTGATTTTAAAATCTAATTACATTTCATTTTATATCATACGTGTGCTTTAGGGCCACGCTACCTACTCAGATCAATGTTAATGTTAAATAATGCTTTGTTTATTTATAATAACCTTTGCATTTAGCAAAAAATTTGTACTCATATTGTTATTATATTGTGTACTCAGGCGTTTGTATGACACATAATTAAAAAAAAAATGTAGCTAATCGTTAACAATTACTTGGTTCTCTGTATCGTTTAAACGGAACGTTTAACATATGTTGAGAGCCTTTGTGCCATAATGACAGCTGATGCTATTGTTCGGACATGGTCTGCATTATCTTTTCATCGCTTCTATAACATATGTCGCATTATAAATAAATAGTTTATAGAAAAATGACGATAATACTGCGAACAACTTTACGCTGTAGAGCGGTACAGCCAGATCCGATTACACAGTTGCGAGTAATTTAAATGAGCTCACTTCAAAGCTCATCAGAGATATTCTGGAATGAGAAATAGAAGTGCAGTTAGCAATTGGAAGTCAATGTTGAAATTCCTACGTAAAAAGGGTCAAATAAAGTATGTGGTAATTACAGGACACTGACGCTAACATTAGGATGTTAGCGCCAGCAAAATAATGTTAACTCCCGTCTTCTGGCCTATCCTATCTTGACTGGCAGATACCTAGCGAACAAGCTGGCTTTGTGAAGGGTCTTGGGAGTAAATTGTCTTGCTTGCTTGTATATGAGTATACTATACTCATATAGGCCGAGAACAGGTATGTACTTGATGCTCTTAAACTGTCTTGCTGTGTTTCGGTTTGCCTGGCCACCTCTCCGTTGCGAGTCGGTTATTGCGTCAAAATCAAAGGTCCCGTTAGGCTACCGAGGTTAAATATGTGCACTCGTTTATTTAATAAGTTATACCATATGTTAGAGTTAGTTAAGATAGATTCATAATCATTCATTCTTCCATTTTTTCTTGTTAAACTTTTTTTGGTATATGGCATTCGCCCATTAAGACAAGTACGATCAACGGTGCCCGATGTTCAACTGATACACCGAATGTGACCACGGCGTGCTCTCCCCAAGACTCTCGCTCCGGAGCCTCGGCGAGACGCTTTCGATATATGTGTACAGCCGGCTTTCCAGAGAGAGTGAATTTCTGACAGGTCATGTCCGAATGAATGACGTAATTTTGAAGTTTCCTCGAATTTAAGATGAATATTGCTATTTCGTAGGGCAAATGACCCTAGAAAAGAAACATCATCAGTTATCTTGGTACTACAAGCAAAATGGGACTAAGCTTATCTGGGCTTAAATAGGTAACACCGTCCGGCAAAATACTTCTGTGCATTCGGCACTAAAAAGATGGCCCTCTGCCCTGGCTTTAGCCAGTGAGAAAATCGCAAGACAAGACAGCTAAAATCAAACAAGAAACAAAAAATATTATTTTATTTTCGTTATATGTTTATGTGAAAATAAGTACAAAGACTTCATCAAGCTAATCTGAGTTTCATTTCTTTAATTTATTTTTGTATATTTCACGTTAACTATTTGTGAATGTATGTAGCATTCAATCTGTCACTTTATTCCTGTCGCCTTATTTATATATCAGTTAGATCTATATAAGTTAAAAAGGTAAAAATACTAATAAGTACTACTAGCCCCATCTCTAGTCATGTCCAACTGACAGACAGATTTTATGAATGAATTCTCAGAGCGGCTTGACTAATACTTATTAAATACAAACGATTTAAACGTAGTGTTCTCGACTAGATAGGTATTTTAAAATAAATTTTTGATATTAAAAAATAAATAAACAGAGAAAAATTCTAGATTTACTCGTAACTATGTGACGATGGATGAACGAATGGATGGAAGTTTGTTACAGAACGTCTGAACGGATTTGGATGAAATTGATCACAGAGATAAATTATAGTCTGAAATACAAATAATGTTAAAGTATAAAATTTCGTTTATATGTTCTGTTACATATATGTTTAACGCCGGTGAACCTATTGACACAGCTAGTGTAAAAAAAAAAACAAAATTAGTGGGAATTGCGAAAGTTTACAGGTTTCTCGTCGCGAAGTGGCCGCATTTTGTTCCACTGCATTCAAATTATTGACAATGACAGTGACAACTAATTAATGCGATTAGAGCGTTGGTCAGCAAAATATTAGACGGAATAAGTTATTAAAAATGAATTAAAAGTAGTAAACGGCTAACGTTTGTTATAAATTTTGAAAAAAAATCGAACCCACACTATTGGAAGGAAATTTACAAATAACTACTTAACTGTTGTTATGTTTAATTAAACCACTGTCCCAGTAACGAATAACAGCGACTTACTTTCAATTGTTCATAACACTGCAGAAACTACCACCACTAGCTCACAAATAACTGGTTAACAAAATAAGAATATTATAAATACCAAAATCATAAACTTAGTAAATCCGTCAATTACGAAACCCGTCTTCGCTTGATATGACACGGATATTCTGAGGTTCTCTCTCTGCTCTCCCAGCGCCGAGCGTGAAGCAGCGAAAAAAATCGATAAACATTAGGTCCGCTACAGTGACTACATCACTACAAAACGTACTGCCAAAATGTCATTGTTTGCCACGTGCATCATATATACACATCAGTTTTATTAGTTCATTACTCACCTAATTCGGCGCGTACCGCACAAAAACGTTTATAACACATACTGCGTCCGTGTTATCTTATGTTCACATTGTAACATAGCAATTACCGAATTGATACATAATAATGCTAACCTTCATTTAAAAAACTTTCACCGTGAGAGTGTTATTCAAAACAATAAAACATAATATATGTTATATTGTTTTTTTTATTATTAATTATTGAAAATAAAATAATTATTTTACATTTCATAGGCTAATTAACTTACGTACGTGGCTAAATGGTATGTTTACACGAATGGAACATCATTTTCTATGTATATAAAATACTTGAATGACTAACTGACGGATTAGCGCACAGCCTAAACCGCTGATCGTAGAGACCTGAAATTTTGAGGGTGTATTTTTCGTACGACGTAGCATAAGAATGGATTTTCCGAAATCAAAATTTTACTGAAATATTATTTAACAAAATTGATGGAAGACGTGTTTCGTATTTTATCGACATTCATCGCCTAAAAGGGGTAAAAAGTTATTTGGGGGTGATTTGCATCGAGGTAGATATCAATACTCCTTAATGCTTTTTATTTAAATTACATTTTATTTTGACACAAGTTTGAAAATTTAGGGGTCTTAAAGCCCTAAATAGATCTTTACAATCTTGTAATATAAGGAATAATAATTGTCAAATAAAAGGAGTTAATGTATTATTAGCAGGCGATTTCCAACAGATTTTATTGGGCGTTACCAAAAATATGAAAGTTCATCTGAGGGGATATTTTACTGCCTGTTTCTCAAAATAGGAAATTGTGATTTCTCAGAACTGGATAATAATAATAATTCGTTAGGTACAATTATTTCACTGCACAAGAACCTATAGCTAAAATTTATGCAAACATTAATAATATTCACGATAAACCTGCCGAATGGTTATACAAGCATGCCATCCAAACACCAAAAAACGAACAAGCCTCAGTCATTAATGAAATAATTTTGGAGATCATTCGAAGGGTACATTATAAATCTGTAGACTCAAGATGACTAGGAGAACCACTGCATCATAAGGATCGAAAAATTGAAGGAATTATTGTATCACATAATTTTATTTCAGATACCCAGTGTTCATACCAATTTTCATGAGAATTAGATAAGCAGAAGTTGAGTTACATCTAATTAATCTAAAAGTGCTTATAAAATTTGAGGGCTTTACTGTATTTCCCTGAGCTTCCGTAAACAGATCCTGTCATAGTGCCATTGGGACCAAATTGCAAGTATACAGTCCCATGCCATATTATTAGACCCAAAGGAAAAAACAAGATTTTCTAAATTTAGATGCCAATCGTGTCTCTATATAAACGGATTGTTTAAATGTTTTTGAAAGTTCTAGTTCTGACAAGATTTATTAAGATATTTAAATGGTTGCAACAGAAAAAAATGTGAATATAGAAATATTAGGTAAATTCGAAAGGAATAACTCAGGCACGTCAAGTCCGTAGCGCAGAAAATACGTTAACATGAACTAAAAAGTTTTGAATTTCAAGTGATTGTTTTCACTAATAAGGGTAAATTTTCATTGCATCTTTAATCTTATTATAACAATTTGTTTTTAGGATTATATTTTTTTAATAGTTTTATGGTATGAAAAATAAATATAATTTAATTTTTAAATATTTTAAATGACTAAAAATTGTGATCTCTCTCCAGAGAAAGTTGGTCAAGTATATGCTATTTAAACCTTGTTTCTTATAAAATAAGACATTAGTTTGGCTACTCTTGATTACCCAAAAATATGTAGTGCTAAATTTTCTGTTTAACCGAAATGTAATTAATTCGTATAAATCAATCAAAGCACTCGGTTTTCCAAATCCTTCTTCGTCAAATGTTTATTTGAGAAATACTTACTAATATTAATAATATTTGTAGCAAGCATGATGATTGGAAATGTTATAATTAATGATTGTTATAACGCCGAAATAAAAATAGTAAAATTACGGAAACAAAGCTTGCCAGTAACACCAGCAAGATTAAGGAAGCCAAACCTTAGTATGAAGCTATAACGCAGCTTCTTTTCCACACCAAAATATCGTAGAAACGATAGTAGTCACTTAAAGTTAGAAAATTATTACGAGTTAAGTCAATATTTACTAAATCAATGCGAGTTTTCATTTCATGAGTCAGCATATTTGGAAGATATTTCCTAATACACAAAACATTTACAAGTTGTAAATGTTATGTTCAAATGCATAGTTAGTGAATTTATGCCGGGTATAAAGGCTTGTTGTTTGAACACGGAGTTAAACTCGACAGCTCTTACCCTCTGGCCTGAATCGGTGATTGATCACTTATATCGTTACTGTTGTTAAGTTAAAGTAGCGCATCCTGCTTATTAAATCTGTTCGGTGCAGTTCGTTGTGCTATTTTCAAAGCCAATAACAATTTCAGACTCACTAAGAATTAAAGATGCAACGATATTATTATATCGAAATTATGATAGTGTCGACCCTTGGATATTGACCTTGAACAATTACCGAAACGTTAAAACTGTTATGGAAGTAGGGAAATAAATATAAACATCGATTCTGTCTAGGGATATTTCAGTATAGGAATCATACAGAGAAAACTTGAAAAAATTTATCTCGAAACATCTTTCGATCGAAATGGACAGTATTCTATACGCTACTATAATCTAAATTGGATTCTTGTTTTGTAATGAAATAAAAGTTTTGTATAAAAGAATAAAAAATGTAATGTACCTTGGGTGAACCATATCTGCTAAGATTATTAAACTCAAAATAAATTCGTAAGATGTAAAGCCATATGAAAACTTCATTATTATCATCAGATATTCTGGAAAATTTCGTAAAACCAGTAGATGAAACATGTCATGTGTGAGCCGTCATCAGGTTATGGTAATATCGTGACCGAGGTCATACTCAAGCCACATGTGAGCGGGCCTTAGCATTCATAGGTATAAAATTTACACGCTTTTTTGTAATTGATACGGCCACATTAGGAATTCCAGCACCTTCATCACCAATCATGTTTCTGAACTGATAATTTAATTTAAGCAATAAGTACGAATAGGGCAGGGATTTTTTTTATCGAAATATTTTGTTAAAGGTTTGCATTAGGGTTACTGGTTTCTCGACCTTTTTATTTCTCGAGGCACGAGAATTCTCGACCTAGATTTCTCAAGTTGCTCGAGTTTTTCGAGAAATTTTGCAAACTTATTTAAAAGAAATATTGTTTACAAATTCTTGCTCTACTATTATTTAGACAGATAAGATCAATTAAATTAAATGGTAAACTCTCAGTTACCATTAAATGCACTTTTTAAGTCACAAATCAACAATGGACAATAAGCAAAGAAGTTATAATAGACTGATCTACATACATAAAAAGTTAAGAGTATTAAACTTTTATATAATTATTGGCTTCTTAACGTTCAATAGTGACATGAGCTCAACAAAATTACTAGAACATAATCATTTTAATAAAACCTTGTATAACAAAACAAATATTTTGATGCCAGCTTGAACTATATAACAAGTGGTAGATTTTAAGAAATGCTTCACGCTAGAAATAGGTGTGGTACCGAGGAGATACTACTGCCACGCCTAAATATTTCTAGCGTGAAGCACTTCTTGCGTTTCGGTGGAAGGGTATGGTGGCCGGCTCACTTGTATATGGGGCGACCATCTTAGTCCACGGGAGTAGCAACGCATCTGTGATTGAATTCAGATAGAATCCCTGTTCTATATTTGCTTACAGATGTCCATGGCCGGTGGTAATCACTTACCATCAGATGGACTGCATGCTTATTTGCTACTTGGTCTGATAAAAAAAAAAAACTAGAAATTCATTTTATATTGTCATACGTATTATATTGAGAACATCATGATCATTCCATTCAACAAATCATAATTTACTTTCAATACTATTTTACCCGATTTCATTCGAAGGAGGGTGTATGAATGTATTGCAAGCATGTATATTTCTTCATAATTATTAGCTCCGTATTCGAGCATCACGTGAGCGTTTTGGGTAGGTAATCGACCAAAAAAATACATAAAATACTCTTTAACCACATACATCACGTTAACAATTTAGTTTAGCACAATATAAAACATAGACTTGAACATAGAATGCTAACTAAATCAGTACCATGCATAATAATGTACAAAAAAATTCAAATTTTCATTTAACGCTTTTTCCTTTCGTTTTTTTTTTAATAAAAGGACGTTAATAGTTGATATTATCTTATTTTAATGTCAATGTTTCCCGACAACAAAAATTATTAACACTTCGTCAATGTTGGCTTAATAGTGAGACAACGATACGATACTCTGTCTTGACACGTAAATCATATGGTTCTTTTTAATTACCTAGCGTACGGAATGGATTTCTCGAGTTCTCAAGTCGTTGGGAGTTCTTTTCTCGTCTCGACTAAATACTAATTTCCCGAGAATTCTCGAGGAGAAACCATAGTTTGAATTATTGATGATATCTCTAAATTCCAACGCGATATCATAATAGTTAATTGAGGCCGTTGCTATAAATATCGACAATTTCACCTACTGTTAAACATTTGTAGTTCGACTTCGTCGGCAATAGCGCCACGCCTTTCTCTGGCTATTTATAGCGATGTTTTGTTCTGGTCTACAGGGTAAAGTAAGGGAGACATACTTATCTAAGGATATTTCAACTCAGTCCTCAGAGGTGGCAACGCATCTATAGTCGACCTCAGCTATAATCCTCAGTCTACTAGATTATTTTTAAAAGTCGGTTGAGCATTCCTCTAGATTAAAACATTTTTTTATATAATATATTAGGCAATTACAGCCACTTTAGATTTATGTTTACAACTTTAAAGGGGAATCACTGTATCATTTTCAAAATACCATTCTGTTTTTATATTACCGACGCTGTTTTATATTGTATTATGTTCAGTTTAGTACTATACGTCTGTACGACATAAATTAAAACGGCTAAATTACGGCTACATTAAAAATATCTAGGCAAACAACTAGGCTATTGTACGTATGAAAAACTTTATAGTCTATTATTAATCAATTGCAATTTTTTTACAATTTACGTATACTGTACCAAAATGGTTTTATGCGATTAATAGGAAGATTCTATACATTTTTTAATTAATGGATTTAATATTGTATTACAATATATCGTACATAACATTATTCACTATCACTGAAATTTATAGTGATCTTTTATTGTTATATAAAAGATATAACTGCCGCGACAAATACATGGATGTTAGAAACTACTTTTAACCTCTACAGTTCTATACAATGGCCAAATGCTTGCGTTAGCTGCAGTTGAATAGGATTCTATTATATGAACCACTTACGAACGATTGCACTGTCTGTCTCACTTTGCATACAATTTAGCAGTTAGCCGTGCGATTGTAACTACAAATTGAGGTACAGTACGTGCGTCACGACTATAGCTTGTGATTGTAATATTGCGAATATTCCAATGTCTGTTAGGACCAAACTGATAAAATGTCATCATTTTAGTTCGTACACATCATATTCGAGATGTTCGTACACATCATAAGGGTGGACGATATATATATACGTTTTTCTTCGCCATTACACCTTTTTTTTTCTCTCGAGGGGGAAACCTTCTAAAGGTACCCGACGCCGTGGGAGCAACGCCGGGTCATAACCCGGCGTTGCTCGGGATTTTTACCGCACTAAAACCCCCCCGGTGGCCGTCCTCAGCGCTGTGTGAAGGACTCCGGGATCTCCAATGGAACGCAACCGGAGTCCTCCAAGCGCAATGCCGTTTCGGGCTCTTCCCCGGTGAAGATTTACGCTCACCGTACCTTCTCTTCTGTACGACGGCTTGCGACCACAAATGCCGCCGTCCTTCCC
>MOOZ01000121.1:729799-759358 GCA_002930495.1 Cecropterus lyciades | reverse complement strand
GCTTCACCGGGTTTTATGGCGAGCCTAAAGCTCAAGCCGGGACAAGAAGACTGGGCTGGAAGGGGGGGATGGCTTTGGTCCCCGTTGCCGGGTTCCTCGCCCGTCCGCCTTCACTAGAGGGAGGGACGGTTGCGGACCCAGCTTTTGCCGGAATCCTGACCTTCCGCCTCTGTTTTAAATAGGGATTGCGGCTGACCCAAGGCTTTCGAACTTTGACAGTTGATAGTCTTTTTGTTGGTACATCTGTCAAATTAGTTGTCATTTAATCAGTCTATTTTGCTAAATCACCATGGACGTATATAGCATTTAACATCACGTTCAAATAATAAAATTATATTATCAAAATAAGTCTTCCGTTCGGGCAACGTACCGCCTCCTTCGCCCATTTTACGGTCGCTATTATAGTCCTACTCAAGGAACTATCGGCAACGTGGTAGACTTTTAGTCCACTGGTTCAGTAAACGATCGACCAACACCCGTACGTTGACGAAACGCTAGATCTGCCAAAAATATTGCCTCTTTCCGTGAGTGTGCAAAAGAATCCGAAACAGTCGATTCGTCGACAACAACTTGGCGAATTTTGCATTGTGACTTATATATGCACCCGTACATAATTCAACTGACCCAGAAACTGAAAGCAAACGACCATAGACAATGACGTGTGTTCGCTGAATGCGTTCTGGGGCTGTTGGCAACTGACCCTAAATTTCACCGAAAAATCATCTTCAGCGATGAGGCCCATTTCTGGATGAATGGTTACGTGAAAAAACAATTGTCGAATTTGGAACTATACGAATGCACATCAAAGCGTCCAATGCATCCTGAAAAATGCATTGTTTTCATCGGTCTTATCGGTCCATATTTTTTAACAGGACAAAAAGGATGAGATTAAAAACATGACTTTTTTATGTATGTACACTGATTACTCCGCCAACTGTAAACTGATTTCGAAAATTCTTTTATTCGGTAGGGTATACTTGCAGTTTGGTCCCAAAGTGATAAAAGTCATGATCAGATAATAGGATCCCTAAAATTGTATAGGCACTTATTTAGATTAGTTTAAGATCTCAGCTGCCAATCCGATTTTCATTAAAAGTTGAAACGTACATTCTATCTAGGATAAGAAATAATATGATTGAATATTTGACCTTCAACCCCTCGATTCTGATGAGACAGGAGTACTACTAATCTAAACCATAGACGTTCGCGATTTGATTTTTACGGGTTTATAATAATAGGATTGTTAATTGAAGACATGCAATAAAAAAATTGACTTTCAGCTCTACAGTCCTGATGATGGAGGGGCAACGCAATCCTAAACCATTACAGCTGGCCGACTGATGCTAGCAAACAGCTGCGCCCAGTTCATATAAATTGTAAAAGTGTTGTAATTATGGCTTAGGCTTAGATTTAGGTTAATTTTTAAATTTAGGTTGAAGGTTGAATTCATGTTTGTATTAATGTTTCAGTTTATGTTTTCACGTACATTTGTGTCCATTAAGCCAAAATTAGTGATAGGATAATCATGAAAAAGAGAAAAAAAATATATCTACAAAAGATTTAAACGCAGACTTGGGGACTATGTACCTACTATACCAACGTGTATTTAAATAATTTTTTACTTGTTTTGTTGCATGGAAAACGGTTGTATTTTTTGTTAAAAAAAATTTAAGAACAACGTTTACCAGGCCATCACTGTCAACGACGAGCACTATAGATCGATGAATACCAACTTCTTTTCGACTAAATGGAATAAACAGGTCACCAGCGACAACGACATGTGGTTTCAACAGGACAGAACTACATGCCACACAGCTTATGCCACATTTAATATTTTGCATGAGCGATTTGAGGGCATAGTTAACTCGCGTGGAGGGGCATGGGTCACCTCCACGCGAGTTGACTTCAGATCGGTCAAATTCAGTCTGATTTATGCGCCGGAGTCATGGAAAATTGAACATTTCGAATGCGTTCCTCCCAGATGAGCCGTGGTGGATTTATAAACTATGTTATATATTCCACACATAAAGGCATCAGCAGGTCTTTCAAACGAATAAACATTTTCGATGTTATCTCACACACACTTTGTTTTATTTAAATTTAAAGAGAAAGGCCCACTTTAAAGTTATTAAAAAAAAGGATGGATTTTCGAATTTAATAAGCATTATATCATAATTTTGCTTCTTTTCGCTACCCGTTTACGTCTATATATGAAACGGTAGGATGCAAACACACACATAAATACTCGCGCCAGTAATTATTTTTGTGACTTGTGTGCGTGTGCGTTCATAGTAAAGATAGTATGTAAGTGGCACGCATGCGGGTGTAACGAGCGTTCAAATATAAACACGCGTAACAGGAAAAGTACCTAAAAGTTAATTCTATGTCACGCGGGTTTATATTCGTGGGCGTCTCTATCCGCACGCGTGGATTAACGAACTGCAGTCTCTTATTTAGCAGCAGTTGCAAATTGCATACATACGAAGCAGATCCGGAGGAGTAAACCCGCGTGTCAATAAGTAAACAGATTTTAATTTTTTGATCGATATAGATTGGAGATAGAATTTGGTCTTTTATTTAATGTGTTCGTTCTTGAGATTTTTTAATCCACTATATATTTGAATCTACTATACCGTATTCTAATGAAATCTAAACACTCAAACTGTAAGCGTCTCTATTACTAAAGAGCATAGAGAGCCCACATTTTGCAATGATAAAGTATGTTTATAGATAAAGATTTGCTAGCGATTAATAAAACGGATGTATGTCCGTAAGATAAGATATTTTTTTCCAATGTCACTGTAACTATAATCATCGCCTTAAATATACTTGGGGTTTGGGCAAATAACTACCAAAATGGCTTTACGCAATCGGATCTGCAAATAGTGGGACACTATATAGATATATGTTTTCGTTTAAGGGGTTTGTAATCGTGACTAAAGCATAATGTAGACTTTAAAATATTTTATGCGATATTCATGTTACGTTTATGATTTGTGACTGCTGCCAATTTGGATGATAAATTCGTATTAAATATATAGTTTTCATTTTCAGTGTTCATTTCGAATATGTTTGTGTGGCATGTCAGTGTTGTACAAAATAACACAATATAAAAATAAAAAAAATTACCTTTTTGTAAACAGATTGATAAGTCATAGGCATCTTTGGTATCGAAGACTTAAGAGGAAAACGCTCCATAGCCCTCTGTAATTAAAAATGGAGCATCTTTATAAGATATGTACTATCATCTTAATAGTTAAAATACTATCAATTAGGTAATAGAAAACATTCTTAAATAATAACTTAATATATAAATCAATACAGCAATAGATTAAAGAATAGGAATTATTATATATTCTATCACCCATAAAATTACCAAAAAGTTATGACAGACTATACAAAGAGAAAAGGTTGTAACAACATTTTATAAAAATACTAATATAATATAATATACTAATATTAAATATGAATTCAAATTACTTTATCAAAAATAGATTTAAAATGCTGTGTCTGTTCCTGTTGTTGAAGTTAGAAGTGTGGCTATGCCTTTTACCCTTTGATATATATTTTTTTCATAATATTGACATAACAAATGAGTTGGTTGCCACCTGATTTCAAGTGATCCCAGCCACCTATGCACATCTGGAAGAAACTTCGTATAGACCAGGGGTTCTATGTCTAATTCAAGTATATTAAGATAGTCCCCTCATATGTAAATGAGCCACCAACCGCACCCTTCCAAACAAATGCTTTATGCTAGAGGTAGGAGAGGCAGTGCTATATTTCCAGTGGAAAATGATACTGCAATGGTGTTACTAACACTTTCACCATTCATTACTAAGTTCATAGTGTTTTGACTAAAGTGTTAAAGCAGCAATTTGTTTAGGGTACCCATAGTTCCAATTAAAATTTTATGGGCTACAGGGCCTACTTAGTGTTCAAGTACACTACTTGCTACTCTATTCCTCTATACTTTGTTCAAGTTCTTTTCCAATTTTGAAATGAATAATTTCCAATTTTGAAATAATTGTGCGCATACACACAATTATTCATCTTTTGTTATTAAAATGTGTTCAACTGTATTTTTTTTTTTCATAGTATGGAAGTAGCAAACGAGCATGAAGCCCACCTGATGGTAAGTGGCTACTGCCGCTCATAGACATCTGTAATCAACCCTAGGTCAAAGCCTCACCTAAGGTAAGTCACAGATGCATTGACTACCCCTAAGGGATACTATGGAATACCTCGGAAAAGTATGTCTCCCTTAAGGGTGTGGCCCTTCAGACCAGAACACAGCAGCGCATAACACTGCTGTTATTAGGCAGAAATAGGTGTGGTGGTGGTGCTTATGGAATCAAACCACAAAGAGCTTTACCACCTTCAGTTATAGTGAATGTATTGACGGAGGAAAGTGAACTTGTCCTATCTCGATAAAATATGAATATAAGTTGAATAAATCAAAACATTTACATTAATTTTAGAATAGTTTCATGAATTAAATGTAATCCTTTTTGGGTTAAAATTAAGTGCTATGCAACATAACACACTAGCAGACTTGCTAATTGAATAATAATAATTTTTAGAAATTGCCTTTAGGCTCTGGTGTAAAGTTACATTTTTCAAGATACACCAAGGTCACTTTCCAAGATTGATATATACAGTAAATGATGTCAATATATAAGTCTATAGCAATATATATTGTGAATGCATGTAAAAACATTTTACAATAATTTCGAGAGTTGCATGATATTAATACTATACAGAGTGTATAGCTCATATTTTGTATTTGCTCAGTATGTGGCCCTCTAAACATAAAAGACAGGCAACAGGACAGGACAGCTGTGATAAGTCGCATTTCGTCTTCTGGTAAGTTTTTATTGAAAATGCTTCTTTAATATCTATCTTTTTAAAATAAATCTAGTCTTCTACTTTTTAATCACTTGCAGACATCAAATTTGACTTTGATTTGGTTATCTATGAAATCTATTGAGAATGATTTGTAACAGAGCTGATTATGAACTGGACATTTATTTTATAAAATTGCACAAAATCTAAAATGTGTCTTTATCATTATTGTCTTATATAGAGCAAGCACCTAAATATATATACTTTCAGCTTTTCCCCATTCTCCCGGTAAACAAACTGGTTAATAATAAGAAATATAACCAACCTCAGTTTGTCTATATCAGGTTGAATAAATAATATTTTGTCGTATATAAATAGGTAAGGCGACACATTTTTATTTAATCATTTTTCTCATAATAAATATATAATCCTTGATTATGATGAATATACAATGATGTAAGTACTTCACTCCAAATCATCAGGTTAAAAGCAGTAGGCGTTAACAATCGACAACACATGATACATCCCGAACGATATTGCAATATACCCTTATAAAATAAGTAGAAATAAAAAATAAAGAAATAACAATGTTACACATGCATAAAAGGAATAAATTAAAGAAGATAGAAAGAAAAAAATCAATAATATAAGATATTCAAAACATGGAAAGTACTTACAAAACTCAGTAAAAGATGTGCATTATAACTTTAACAAAGGGCAGTTGAAAAATGTAGCCAAAATATATCTAAACACAAAAATGTTCTACGATGGCACAACAATATTTTACGAAATGCAAAATAATATATTAGGTTCTAGAAAAATACTATAACGAGTTTCTTTTTCGTGTTTCGTCGTGGTAGAAACCCGAGATGACAGCAGGACAGCGCTACACAGATTAAATCAGGATGTACGATACGTCAGTTAGAGTTAGGTCAGTATAGAAGTTAAAGATAAACGCATACAATATAACAATTCCTTAATCAAAATGGTTATGTAGTAGGGTTGTCGTCGTAAGTCTTTAAAAGAAAATAGAAAAAAATATTTCACGATATTCTGAAATATTAATCATCATAGCCATACCATACCAATATACATGGTACTAAAAAAATAGAATTATAAATTACTAAAGAACTACAAATTAATGAATTACAAAAATATTACGAAAAAAAAATAAAAACGAGTTTTGATTTTATTTCCAATAAAATAAAAGTAGACAATACTGCAAGTGGACATGTTAACTGAAATAATTATCCAAGCAAATCACGTCAAAAATGCTTCATACTTCACGCAATGCCTCGAACTCTCTTTTTTGCCCCTGGCGGTACAACGTGGGTTGTGCCGCAAGTGGGCGCGGATGGTAATGATTATTTATTTTTACCTAGAGCGGCTAAGTATTTATATCTCTTCTTTGTCGTTTCCATGAAAGTCTCTGCCAACTTTATGTGTTATTTTTCTCCAATTTCACGGTTTTCAGCTTTTCTTAGGGCAGTGAGGGTCACTATTTGGTCACACCATCGTGTAGGTGATCGGCCGCAAGGTCTCTTTCCTTCTACCTTACACAACTTGTCCAAGTGATTTGCTTGTCGGCGGGCGATGTGTCCCAAATAGCCGTTGACCCTCTGCAAGCAGATGGTTCATAATCGAGTTTCTACGCAAAGTTGCTCACTTGTTCTAGAATAGACGTATAGTTCATTTGACCGACCAGTGTATGCGAAGCATCCGTCTCCAACACCACATCTCAAACACGTCGAACTTTTTCCATTCTGCGGCGCGAATGGTCCACGATTCTAAGCCATGCAGGAAAATTGAGAATACCAGAGTCTGGACTAGTCTCTTCTTAGTAACATTGGATATTCTTTTGTTCTGCCAGATGCGGGTTAATTAACTTGTTTATTGCTGCTTTATCCATTTGAGTCCTTCTTCTAATTTCTTTCTCACTTCCTCCCCGATCAGTGAGCAACGATCCGAGGTAGACAAAGTCGTTGACTAATTCTAAGTCCGAGACTTTGCCTATACCTCCGTTTCATTCTTCCAAGGCTTCTCTCATTATACAATACGCCATATAAATTACAAAGCATGGGTGAAAGAATACATCACTGACTTACTCTTTTCTCTGAAACATTTGCGAAATAATATTATTAATCCTAACCATAGATTGACTATCGAGGTATATATTGGCGATTATGGTTATGACATGTTGTGGTACGCCAATCTCTAGTAGTATGGTACACAGGCATTTCCAACTTACGCAATCAAACGCTTTTGAATAGGCATAGAAATAGGAATTGAAGCACATCAGCATTGTTTTGTGGAACCCTCGACTTTTCTCTATCATTTGCCAAACATTCACAATATTCTTATTTGTGCCTCACAAAGTCAACTTGCTCGCTAGGTATCTGCCAGGATTGTCCCTGTAGTTCTGGGACCAGAATAGGGCTACGGTTTCCCCGGCTTGTCGTAAAAGGCGACTAAAACGGGGCTTCCGAGGTTGCGGGCGGCAAGAGAGGGAGCTCGAGTCGTCTAGCCAAGGAACCTCGGGAGGGACGGCAGCATGTGTGGTCGCATACCTTCGTACATCTGAAGGCACGGGTTCCCTGTGAGCGCCAATGCTCACAGGGAAGAGTCCGTAAGGGGCATCGCGCTCGGAAGACTCCGGTTGTGTTCCATTGGAACATCCACGCAGCGCTGGAGGACGGCCACCGGGGGGTTTTAGTGCGTTAACAATCCCACATAACCGGGCGTTGCTCCCACGGCGTTGGATACCTTTTCAAGGTTTCCCCCTCGTTACAAAAAAAAAGGTATCTGCCATTCTGCCAGGGAGTAAATTACCTGGACCATTATTCTTCCGTTCTTGTAGCGGCAATGCTACATAATCAAATACCGCCGTTGTAGTGAAATATGAATATTAAGATACATGTGGGTAGTCTCATTCAGCAATACTGTCTTTTACCTACGGAAGAGTAGATAATGCAACTACCTACAAGGCGCAGACCGCAGGGCTTGAACGCCGACCGTCGAACCCGAGGATATCTTCTCCCGAGCACGTCGATCCAGCTGCAGCCTCCGGCGAATGACTCGTGCGAGGCGCGGACCGACTTTAAAAAGCAAGAAGAAGAACACCAACTACAGTATACCTTTTCTCTCTAATGTGTTATTTAGTTTACCGTTACCCATATTTTATTGCTCATAATTTATTTAATATTATTGGTGTAACATAATTACAAAAAACAATTTAGTGTAAATAGCGGCAGGTTTCTCAATAAAGCATGGCATTCAGATCTCAGCTTCACTACTACAAACCAGTAGTTTTATTATACTCTTAAACTCAAGCTAGGAGCCTCAGCGCCTACACAGGAACTCTTACTTTGAGGATACCTAGGCGAGCTCCTACAATCTTCTATGAAGTTCCTTTCGTTCTTAGATGGCTTTTCACGTCTTTTCTAAAATCCATTCTTACCTGGAAGCATCTATCGTAATTCTCTGAGATTCCTATCGTGATGAGAGTATCAGGTGCTTCAGTTTGTTCCAGTTGTAATCTATGTCATCACATGGGCTTAGTTCAACAGCTGTTGCTTTGTTTTGCTGTAAAAGAGATAGTTCGTGGATACTTTTTGAGTTTTAGACTCATGTCTGCTACTAACAGTTTGTAATCACTTCCACAGTTGGATAGGTTTTACCGTTGCTAATACATGATCTCCACCTTTTATTGATAGCAATATAATCAATTTGATTGCGTGCTCGGTCTCCTTGAATTTTCCACGCGAAAAGGTCACCTTGGGTGGTGTTTGAAACATGTGTTCATGATTGTGAGAAATCCGCATAGAATTGCGTAGCTATTTACATAAGGCCCTGAATATCTTACGCTTCATATTTGAACAAAACAAACATAACGTTGTGAAAAAATAAAAGAAATAGGTACCTATAGTGACGCACATTTGTAAATTTACCAAGAGTTCTATTATATATTTATAAAACTCATATTGAATAAAATGTTACGCGACCATTATAAACATTTAATTTTTATTGATTTACTAGATAATTTTAAATTTTAAAAAGAACGACAAAGTAACATATTATCTTAATAAAGAGCCGACTACTAATTGTTTAAAAATCTTCGTAAATATTCAATTGTAATTATTGATTTAAAGAGGAGAGGTGATCCGACGATTGGCTGCCCTCCCTCGAGGAGTAAGCACAGGCACAGCCGTGTCATGTCCCGGTAATTACTTTAGATATCAAACTATTCACACCAGGGCACAGTAGTAGTTACACTCTGTTGAGTTACGGCAGCAACATGTGGAATTATATGTGGAGCCACTTTTTGCCACCAGAACAAGTTAGTACTTTGATTTTTTGTATAAATTGACAAATATTTAATGAAAAAGTTTATGATCTCGTTTAGTCTACTTGATTTTAATTGTAATAGTTTATGTAATTTATTGATTTATTTCATTCATAAAGGAACTTATGAGGCATAACATTTTTTCGGTCTTCGTGAAAGTTTATTAAATTGCTTAATGCGTTAAGCCTCTAACTTCACTTTTTGCTGAACTAATAATAAATAAAGACAGCAATCTATTGTTAAATAGCAAAACTCAATATATTTAAAAAAAACCGTCGTATCCTAAAAATATATACAGAACTTACCATAAATATAATTTATTATTTGTGTTGTAATAAACAATAGTAAAGACGCATATAACAAAGCTATAAGTAAAAAGTATTAAGTTTAATTTACCTATAAGACCATAAACCATAATATTGTCTAATACAGAGCTTTAGTATGCAGCGCCATCTAGTAGCTATACGACAATTTTACCATAAAATATAAATTATAAAATGTCTTTCCGATAGGTAATAATATAAGATTGATTTTTAGTGTAAGATTAATAAAATAACATTTTATTGTCCTGGAATAAACAACCAAGAGGGCCAATTAAAATTTATTAATACCTCTTCTACAGTATCGCCTATCAATTTTTTTTACAATCTTTATGTTATATAAATCAAATATAATTACATATATTTGATCCAAAACAACGTTATAGATCATTAATATCTACAAAATAAATTGAATGAAGCATAGATATGAGTAAACTAGACTTATGTCATGGTGATACAATACAATGGTTATAACAAAAAGTACTTGGCTAAACAATCTAAATTAAAATACAATCTAAATGTTATCGGTATTAATTTAATAATGGTCAGTCGTCTGACAAACCCACGACACGTAGCAAACGATGGAAACATTTAAAAGTAAAATAATACATTCGATACTCCATGGTGCATACAATAGCCCGGCAAGGATACACCTTCACGACTCATATTTTTTATGGATATAGTGCTTTGTAAATATTGGATTACATTCTAACTTCGTTTCGGTTAACTATCCAGTAATAGACAATAAGGGCGATGTCGCTATTGATCCAAGTTATTTACAATAAACAGACGCCCATTGCAGTGGTCGAAACTCCACCATAATTAAACATAAAAAACGAAACCCACGTATAACACGATTTTTTTTATCATCAGTCCGTTTTTTGACTTAGACATTTGATTTCACAGCGTATTCATTTAGAACATTAGTTGTTATGTACAAATAGGCTTAAATTAGTTTATTCACAATATAGAGGGCAGTATTATATAAAATTTCAAAAATTCGTGCGGAAACCGTACAATATTGTTTAAGGTAATTTTATTTGTCTAAATTATATTTTGTAAACTAGTGTCAAAGATCAGTCTATTACTAAATTTTAGGTACATACTTTCAAAATGTTTGGTTCTCTCAGTAAAGTTTCTTACAGTTGCGATAACGATTTCTAAACGTGACGCGGCAGAAATTATACTTGCTGACGCCATCCATTTCTTTTCTTGATGTATGATCCGTTCTTATGTGTTTGCGACTTTGAGTTTATTCTGTTGATTTCTGACTTCGACTTTGACGATAACGATCTTCGTTTTTTAAGTAATTCTTCCATAAGTTTATATACTGTTAAACTTATGGAAAAATTACAATATATAAAATAAATGTTTGACTATAACAGAATATGATATGTTTACTTTATATAATGTGTAGGTATTCATAGATATATCAAAGAAAAGTTTGCTCAACTTCCCACGCGATGGCGCTGTTTCGTGAAGTTCACTGATGACTATACCCGTACAAAAAAATACTATACTATACTCTATATATAAATTACTCTATGTTTGATATGGTCGACATTTGACAATTGACATTGTAATGTTGACAGTATGAACGCAAAGAATGAACAAATTTTATTTTGTTTAATTTAATTTATTTGAAGCACATAATTTATCTTTCTACACTTTATGTAGATTTCCTTATATGAACTGTAGTTATGTCATATAACGCATTGTTCCGTGGGATCGATATGTATAAAAGAGGGGTACGAAGGTTTTCCGTCTGTATTTTTATAATTATATTACAGATTACTCTGGGCAACAGTGCTTCCAAATGCATTATATTTACAGTAGATCTACTGTATTTTCGGCTTTTTAATTTGATTTCATCTCGATTTTATTTCGATAAATTTTATTTCGATTATGATCGCGGAGTTACCTTTTTTTTCATCAAATTGCTCAAATGTAAGGAAAGTAGATGACCTATTTTTTGTCGATCAAAATTCACCTTCAAAATTGTTTGAATTGTCTTCTACTGTAATTTTGTACAAATTTCTGTAATTTTTAGTAACAACTATTGTAATTTTATAATCACGATCTGGAAGCACTGCTGGGCAACGGACTATCTTAAGGACCATAATATTTGCAATTAATTAATTAACTATATTTTTTTAAATTTCTGTTGATAAGATCAACAATTTTATTCAACTCTACGGGCATATAAAAAACATTAAAACTAAACGAGCCGATTATATTGTAAATGTTACTAATATCGATTGTATGACCACACTTATACCCCTGGTTATCGATAAGCTTAACAACACTGGTCATATCCGCTGATTTGTATAAAATGGCGTCGGCCGAGTTTTTAGAACAAGCTTTGTCTACCGACGTTGACGAGAACGCAGTTAACGCGATTGTGGGCTCGCTTGAAAACCAATTAGTGACGTCCGTCTCATCGGTATCGACACAAAACAATACAGTAAATGTTAATCCAAACCAACATAACATTACATCTACCGCGAGTTCTATTATTGGTGTACAAAAATACAACACAGATCAAGTCAGTGATGGTGAAATAACGAGTGCGAACTTTCAATCGTCAGCAATTTCCAGCAGTGCGTCATACAACAATCTTCAATCTCATTCACCGTTCGTGTCTCAAACAAATTTGGTACAAAATCCCACAAGCAATACTGAGTCGTTGAAAGTTATCTATTCGCAAGCTCAGGCACTGAACAACCCAGTGAACCGTGTGCCATTTCCCACTCATACGTTGACAAACGGTTGCATTGGACTTCAGCCGTCGCAGAATCAAATAATTCACACTGTATCTGGAACTGCAGTTCTGTCACAGCAAGGCAATAAGACCATGGCCATGCAACCCCAAATGGTGATAAAACAGGGCAACAACAGCGGCCAGGTGGGCATGCAGCAAGGGCTGGTATCAGTGCCTATGACGGTGAATTCCAACATGCCGGGTTCGATCCCCAACGTGATGTCGATAAACAAACCTGGAGGACAGAACGTGGTGGTGACGACTCAGAATCTGGGCTCGGCGCAGCCGCCCATCCTCCCGAACGTGCAAATACTCAACATGAGACCGGGAGCGCCGTCTGTGGCGGCGCAGAAGTCTGTGGCGACGGTCTCCCCCCGAGTTGTGATCGGCACGCAGCAGGTGGTCGCTGCACGCCCTGCGAATCCCGGTGTAAGTTCACACGTCAGCCTGTTCCCTTTCGATCGTACTATTTATTTAATGCTTACATTTTTAATCTCACTGCTATAACTCAAAACAGTGAGCTAACGAAAATTATAATCACATCAGTGTAGGCCTAATTTTGTATCGAATCTGTAATGAATTCTTAATGTAATATGCAAGATGTAGTTACATTACAGATGAACAATTTAATTTACACATGAGGAAAATGTTGCACTATTTAATACATTTGTTGTAGTCCTACATACAGATAAAAGTTTGAACTATGTTGTGTTGTGATTAATATAAGTGTATTAAACTAATTTATGTTCTATTATATTAACACTTGTTAATAACAAAAATTGCTTCTGCATATAATGGGAGGTATTCTAGATGTGAACACATAGCTTGCCATGAGCGAAAGCCAACTATTATTATTTTATTGTAAGATGCTTTACTAAATATTTTGCATTCACCTCTTCAAACCTTCAATTTATTGGTATCAAGTGGTATTTGTCAATTAATTCCAGTTAAATACAACATTACATACTGGTACATACCCAAAAATAACATTAGTGAACTTTAAAATGAACTATGTATATAAATAGAGCATTGGTGTTTTAATTTCTAATGGGAAAGATGTAACCAATTTTAATAGAACCTGCTATTGTGCCATCCACCTTTAGTTGAAACTTCTTCCTAAGCTTACAAAATTGCATACAGCTGCTGCTTATACTCTTCCACAACCACTATAAATATATGTATTGGTCTATTAGATTCCACCCATGATGATTAAGATCCAAGTCAATATGGTAAATTATTAATTTATTAAAAATACAGCATGACATTTTCCAAATTTGTGTTTACTGATGGTGACACATTTATGGTGGTTTTCCTTTTATATTGTATGACTTCTGTGAGATTGTGTTTGTAAATGCCATATAATTATATTATCATGTTGCATGCCCAGTGCATTTGAACATTGTATGTAAATGTTTCATCAATATTCAAACTGATATAGGTTCTAGACATTACATTTATTTTACACAAACTTTATTAAATTCAATGTGGTTGGTTCCCTTTAATTTTATTACAATGTTATGCAGCAATATTTTTTTTTATACTTTGAGAAAATATTGATATTATAAAAATAAATGTGTGGGATATATCATATGAAATCAAGGCTTATGGATATAGGAGAGCCTAGTTCATGATCATATGGAACATAATTATACAATTTATTCTAAGGTCCCGAATGACCTAATTCATTTATGTCATAACAATTTTATACTGTTTTATTATTAAGGATTATAATTCAAATCAATATTATTTCTGTAGTATATCACAAGATAATATCATTGGGGATAAATTATTTTTAACTAAAAAATTGTAATTTATACATTTTAAATACAATTTATTTATGTGTATCTATAATATTATAATATTGCATTAACATTAAGTATGTAATATACACTCTAAAGATATAGGTCCTTTGGTTTCGAAGAATTATTTCATTTAATTAAACTAAATATATCAATGAACAAAATAAAACTAATATAACATTTTACCATCAGAAATATAACATAGTAAAGAGAAATAATAGTCATTCATTGGCTTGCACAACACTAATATCATATAATGGTAACTCAGTAATATTCTTAGTCTCGCATTAATATTGCACTTCATCTGAATATTGTTGTTGAACCCTCCAATGTGTATCTAACAAATGACCTGCTTAAGTTTTCTTTTTCGGTTACTTATTTGATCATCAGTATCATTTGCTGTGACAAGGCGAATTAGCAACACAAAGTGAGTTTGAGCTCAGCAAATTGAAACAAGGCGTTCATTTTTAGATAACGCTGCAAACACTGCAAAGTCTACAACATGGGCAGCAGGGTCATTTGTTGTTAAAGACAGAAAATGGTCAGTATCAGCTGTTGAGGGTTGGCCCCGCGCCGGCCGCCAGCAATATGACGGCGCCCCAGGCTCAAACCCTCCGGCTGTCGACTGTGCCGGCAGTAAGTAGGACCAGCAACTCCGCTAATCACACTCCCTGAAACTGGACTACATGTCTATAGCCCCCTCCCCGCCTGGGCCTCGATCCAAAATAATCCAAACTGTCCAGTTTCAAAACAATCATGCATGTACAATAAGGTGGAGGTGCATGTTTTGAGGTAATTAACAAGGTAAGACACTAATCGGAATTTCTTCACTCATTTTGTACTATAAATTGTACTTATTAAATTAAAAATAAATGCAAATATCGAACGTGCTTGTGGGAAAACTTGCAAAAAAAATTTAAATATTAGCTTTAGTAGTGAGATTTATAGACATTTTGTATTGATAACCAGCAGAACCATATTCTTAATATTCATATTGTATGTTGTATGTCAGAGTAACTATAAGCAACTTCGATGTTTGCAAGGAAATATAAGTTAAATAAAAGAAAAATGACTCATAATAGACATCAGTGCATTATGATAGATTTCGACTCTTGATATCATAAGAATCATGTTATAGTTGAGAAAGTATGAAATCTATAACTATATGTGGCAGCATGCATAATACTAAGATTTTCTTCCAGCTCTATGTGTTCTATGCATGTTACATTTTATGTAGTTATAACTCTACAGTTTTGTACAATCATATGCACAGTGAATAATAACACCTTGTGTAGGAATATGGTCAAGAAGTCAAGTATTGAGAAGTTCCAGTTTGAAATATATTTACAATATCTTAATATCTTGTAATGTAAATGGTATGGCGATGAGCACTAATATCCTTATAGTGGTAGAAACCAAATTGGAATTTATATGATTAGATGACCTTTAAACATGATGAACATGTATGTATTTTATTTTAATGCTACATAATAACAGTAGTAGTTAAAAAATTGACTGCATTAGTTTCTTGCATGTTGTATGAAAAGATGAAATACCAATAAGTTAAGGTTGTATTATATAATTATTGTTGTGTTTCTTACCTCGTACGTGTAGCTTTAGCACACAAACAAGTCCAATTATGTGAGACGTTGTGCACAAGGAATTTAGCCTATCTATCACATGCTATTTTTAAAGATAGTTCTAATAAAAATATAGTATCAATAATAAAATTAAACGTGGATACATATAACTTTATTGATCTTTTATACTGTGGGTCAAAGACGAAAGATAAGTTTTCATATTACAACATTTTCTATATACAAACGTAACAAACATTTGTGTCCTTAATTAATACAATTCTTCATCTCAATTTAATGATAATTATGCAGAGTAGATTATTAAGAAATATTCTTTTCTTGCTAAGATAAAGTTTGCTTATTAAAATGCAATCAGTTTTTAACTCACAATATCAATTAATGGCAGAAAATAGGCTGGCATGATTTTTTTATGATATGTATATTTTAACATGACTTTATTTATCTCAAAATATCTTAATAATGTGACACTTTATATCACGAATGTTATGGTAACGAAATTTTCAAATTTCCGCCCAGTTCAATGTAGAGGTAATGTATAGTCTTCATCTCATTAAAATCTATCTACTTTATCAAAAGCTATTACAAGATATCAGACACAAGATACAATGGTGTTTGAAATACTAGATATACAAAATACTTATTTGCTAAATCCATTTTGAAATGTTAAATGTTTTCAAAGAAAATGTATACTATTCTTAACTTAAAACTTAATTATTTAAATAGTTCTTAATTACTGCTTAATGACTGCTTCATCTAATCTTTAAGTACAACAAAATATGATATTTTAACATGTTTTTATTACCTTCACTTATAACTAACTAACAATGTTATAAAACCTTTGAAATTAATATTAACCTACTTCTTATTGCAACGAAATAAACTTTGTGTTTAGGTATCTATTTGTAGCTCAGGTGACAATACAATAATTTGATATCTTGAACCTAATCTGATGTAGCCGGGATGTTGGTAGTGGAATTTTTCAAAGGCACAAATATCACTTTAAAAAAGTGCACATATGTATCGAAATAATAGTGAAATCAAAAAATGCAGTGATTTAAAAAAAATCCTTGATTATAAGAATAAATAATTAGTATTCTAGTAAACTAAGTATATAAGATACTAAGAAAAAGAATAATTTATATTCTTTTCCACAGTTATTTTAAACCCAGTTATTTTTTTAATGCAACGAAGATACTTTTAGAGCTAATTGATGGTAAAAAGAGAAGTTACTTAGATTATGATAGATAATGTTTAAAAGAAGTTACTTACTTAAATATTATTTTCCCTATAATGAATTTCCCTATAATGCAACTCAAAATTTTTTTGCACAGACGAAAAATATATTATAAAAGCTTGTCGCGAGAATAAATCTCGAATCTTAATCAATCTAATCTAAAAAAAAAACTCGCGACAAGCTTTTATATGATATAAAATTGTATAATGCATCAAAATGATGGGGTTGACTTCTAAAATGTTTATTTTTTTTAGTGCATTGACATAAAATCTTGTTTTGAAAAACATTTTTTTTCAACAATTTGTTGTTTTTTTATTTGAAGCTACTTGTCTATGGCTTGGTGGCAGTTTCGTTTATACGAGTTGCGACCCGTTTGCATCTTGTTCCGATAATTGCTAATAGAACTACCTATGTTTTATCAATAACATCAAAAATAATTAAGAAAATATTATTAGTAAGCTTTCGAGAATCGTTGTTAAAAAAGAAGTTGGGCGTCGCATTGAAATAATAAGCTTAATAGTAATAAGTGATAAAAATTGAACGCGTTTAAAATATTGCGAACATGCAAAAAATATGCGAATATTCGCGAATGCGTTACATCCCTAATATTTACGCTCCTAATACGCTCGAAAAACATTACCCTATTTCTGAAGCAGTAGGGTAAAAAGGCAACTTAAATAAAATGTTGCGGAAATCTATGACAAATCTTGACATAATTTTTATAAGGTTTATTAATGTTAAATTGCATATTAAAGGTAATATCTGTTCCGATTAAAAAAATATATTAATAGGAAATGTATGTATTATTAAAAATACGGGAAACATTGTATTTGTGTATAAATATGATTCGATTTCTATATATTTAATTTAATAATTAATAACGAACTAATGTTTATATAATAAAATAATAATTGACTGTAATTTATATTTTATGGTTTTCCATTCTTAATTTTATCGATTTATTTCTAATTTATTTCTAAAGTAAGATTATGCTTGTAAAATAAAAATAATACACCACATTGCGAATCAACTAAATTTATTTCGTACGAGTGTTAAAGACACGCCAACGATTTTATTATTTTTTAAATAAAAAAGTACTTTTTGTGACTTGCGACTTAAATATAAAAGTTAGACATATGCCGTCGCGGACTTATTTGTGGGTATTATTAAGCTCTGCAACGTTTCTCTAGAGCTCAATCATATCTATTACCGTTAAAGTGGCTTTCTCCGATTTTACAAATTGGACTGCAACGTTAAACACTTTTCATTTTCTTCATTTATAGTCTATGTTACTCAGGAATAATGTAGCGTTTTATTGGTGAGAAGATTTTCAAAATTGGTTTAGTAGATCCAGAGATTACCCCCCTACAATCATACAAACTTTACCTCTTTATAATATTAGTATTGATGGATCATTCATAAATGAGGTTTCATCTGGGGGCACGGTAGTGCCCCCATTAATTCGAGCGCGAAGCAAACATTGCCGTAGCATCCTTTACTGGAACCATTTTGCCGCATTTTCAGGCCTCTATTTGAGAACCTCTGGATAAGACTTAAGACTCAACATTCTTTATACGTTAGTGGGTACAAGTCAACGGCCAAGTCACACAACATTAACTATAATAATAAAGAAATTGTAGTAAGGAACAGACTTGGCACGGCTTTGTCTAGATTTCATTACTTTTTAGAGATAAACAAGCAGCTCCATCGAGACTTGGCTAGTTTTTTTACGGATTGTTTTTGGTGGGATTTGTATCTCTAATCTAAAAATATTCGCTTGTTTGACTTTGTAATCTAATTTACAATAGTTTCATGTGATATATTTACTTGCAAGGTGAAACAAAAACGACTTCAAAATAACTTTGTTTCTTCTAGTGTGTGGTGTGTTAAATCCAGTAGGGGCAAACCAAAAAAATAATGAAGAATCGCATCTAAACATTCCTTGGTCATGGTACACACATGCAAAAATATTTCCAAATAGCCATTGTTAGTTTGCTCTGAAAATAGTAACCTCGGATTGCGCCATCTTTTCATGAATATTTTCTGTTTTAGAATGTTAAGGAACAATTTTAATAATTAAATATACGTCATTTTACCAGTCTCAAATCGAAACTCTAAACTACCTGGTATTTGTGCCACAATTAAATTCAAACGACGTCCATTATCTCATTACCAATCTTGAAAACTTATCCTTAATTATTCGTAACGGCTAAACGTATGACGATGACTATTACTAGACGATAAAATTAAACGTTTAAGATTTAGACTATACGTCTAAACCTTAAACGTATAATATTATAATAAAAAAATTCTTCATTTAAGCTAAAGAAAAAAACTTGATGAATTCAGTCCAGTTCTCCCCAATAACGAATTCCCCACCTGTTTTGTACTAACGCTCTATGCACTTGCACTAAAAAAATATTTGAGAAAACCTTGCTTATATTGCTTCTTATGCAGTTTAGGTTTACATATTTCATTTTTTCACACTGACTAAAGATTAATCCTGTAATAGAGCCTGATTTTTTCAAGTTTGCGTAAAGTGCAATCGGAGTACATCGGAAATTATAAGGACTAGTGATAAAAAAATTAAAAAAATATCCAAAGCCGGCACTCTTGTGGGCTCATATCGAAAAAAAAATACGTGGAATAAACATGAAAAGTACTTTTTAAGGTGGGTTTCGTCTAATTTATAATTTAACCTATATGAGAGAAGATGTATTCATTTATATATTTTTTATTATTTGTAATACATTGATAATTATTTTATAAATAAGGAATTTATTCCGTACCAAAATAGTGCATTAGGTAATTGACGATTTAAGTAAAAAAAAAAGCCGTAAATGGATTGAATGCTATGAAAAGGCTAAAAAATAATGTAGTTCGCCAACTAATATTAGTCAAGGTTCAACCTTGACGATGCAGGAAAAGGTTCCAGTCTTCCTTCCATCCTTACCTTAAACAGTATTATATGATGATATAAAATGTTTGGTATAACTACTACTATTTACTGAAGGTAGAGCTCTCTTTAAAAAAAAACCACTTTAATACTACGAAACTATTGGACTGATCAAGACGTGGGCATCTCATCAGCGAGGCCCTTCTTTTGATACTTGTTGTCAATATTCCTTACCATTTTTAATCAGCTTCCCGCGAAGCCTTTATAGTGCGAGGCCGCAGACAAGAGACCGCTTAGCCTACGCCTAAAATATACATTAATTTTAGAAAATCAATACCAGGATGATATAACGAAAATATGAAATATTGATGCCAATTAGATTAAAATACTATTAGGACGTCTAATATTTAGTAGTTTTGCATCTGTCTTAGATAGCGTGGATTGTATGGATATCTGTGGTCGTGGTAAAACGTGGTGCGAGTAATGAAAAGCGATTATGTATATTCTTTTCTCTGTGCAGTTGCCAGGCGTGGCGACGGTGTCAACGAGCGTGGCCAGCCCGAGCGCGATGGGGCAGATACCGACGGGCTCGGTGTCGTCGCCGGTAGTGGCGGCGTCGGTGGCGACGGTACCGACGCCTCAGCCGCAGCCGCAGCCACAACCGCAACCGCAGCCGCAGCCCCAAACGCAGCTGCCACCCCAGCCCCAACCGCAATCCTTGCAGCCGACGGTCACCACTCAGGTGAGTCTTTCTTATTCGATCACTGATCACAGGAGCCCAACTTCAATTCTGCGCAACACATTGTATGATTGTTTTTCACTAATCCTAACTTCAAATACAATACGATTACCAAAATACAGCACAATCTAACACAAACACGTTTATAATAACAAACAATACATTTCCCCATTCAACAGGTAGAATCGGGAGATTTATTATACAACATTAACTTTCACTTTTGTATCTTCGGCTTTTGTATTAACTCAAGATATTAATTTAAAAGCAACAAAATACCGTGTAAGTTCATAGTACAAATTGTACAAAATTTAAAATATGTAAGCGGCGTAGAAGTTCACATGTCCGTAAAACAAGATGGTAGCCAATATTCCCGACTGTTTGACAATGGGTACGTCATCTGTAATATTTTATCTATGTTTTTATTGGGTCGGATTGCACATGCGTATATTGGCGCACTGGGTGTAATTAACCTGGTAAACAAATCGATAGATGCTCTCTCTCTCGCTCACGTAGTATCTGAATAACGGACTTCTGAAAGGGCGTTATTTATCGTACACCTATAAGTGCCCACTCGGCAGAGCGCGTCTAGCCTTCCGATTGATAACGCGCCATCGCCGCCATTCGCCTGTCAATGCAAGTACTAGATACATTATTGTTCGCTTCAGTTTTGTTATTGTCTTGGTTTGTTGAGATATAGTAGCGTTTGATTGTTTTGATATTTACATTTGATTGATTTTATTATTATTTGTAGTAGCACTTGATTGTTTTGATATTTACATTTGAGTGATTTTATTATTATTTTAGAGGACTGCCCTCTATTAAATTAGTATTCGTGGATTCTTTTGATTTTGCATTTGATGAAATGCAAAATCAAAAGAATCCACGTGATGACGTTGTCCTCCTGTTGCTTTCGTAATGGCGTCATGATTTGTAATGAAGTATGGTAGCCATTTTATTATGGGGACGATAGTTTTTATTTCACGTTTCATTGTCTTTCGGTTTTAACTTCATTAAAATATAGTGATTATATTTAATATGTAATTAATATAGCCCGTTTTATTATGAAATGAGGTAGAGTAGAGGTGTGATCACGTCCCTAATTCATCTTGATATTAGGGACATATTAGAAGTTAATTACGACTTTTTAACGACAAGGGAATATTTATGGGAATGGTAATGAAGATGTTATAAAATATCTTTCGCCTAGGTACCTACTGCTTAAGGCTGACTTTACTTAGTATTTGCTTTGATCACTTTTTGTTCCACGGTTTAATTTGTTTCGGTGCTTATTTTTATCCTTAATTTGTATAACTAGCTCACATTAACTACTTTTTTTAAAAATATATTACTTTATTAAATGCCCGGTTTAAATTGTAAATTATAGCGCTGTCTTCTTATCCCAGATAAGTATTCATTTGTATTGTGTATTAAGTTTTCATGGCACCAGGTAAAACATAGACATATTGATCGATTATCTTGCCGCCGTCTCGGCGGTAGTGTAGCTGTACCGTACACAAATAGAAATAATTGATGAAAAGGGGCTACCTTCTTCCCCATTCCATGGCAATCAACAGGTTATTCGGTTGTCCTGGTGACGTCGACGTTAATAACACAAAATACCTCGCGGTATTTTCGCAAATCTCTACACTCAAAATGGTTTCCATGATGGTAAACCGAATGTAAAATCTGCATTCGAGCCACCTGATGTTATGTTAAACTACGGATGTGCAGAGAGTAATTTATGTTTTATAAAAGATTCATAAGAAATTTCACAGATAAAAGACACTTGATGAATACTATCCTCAGTCTCTGAATAAAAAATATGAATATGAAATATCATGATGGCTTAGTTCAATATCATTATTATATTGTCACAAGCAGTTAGATTCATAAGATTAAGATGTTTCTGATTACCACTAATAGGAGCTACGAGTGCTAATAACAATTTTTGTTGCCAGGCAATATATTTATGTACGTAGGTATTTTGGTGTGGACCAAATATATAGTGTATTATACGTAAACATCTACTTGCAAATCGATTTACTTCTAAATTATGACGAGACTTCGAAAAAAGATCAACTTACAATTTGGCAGTTTTTACGTTTCTTACTCGATTACTTCATCACTCATGTTGGGATAATTCTTCTTTTATTTGAAAGGGTCTTCCCGTGTAGCCATTTCAATTTGAAGCAAAAATAACATCCACAAGTGCGGAGAAAATATTGAATTAAATCTTGTAGCTATTTGGACTTAACCTTAAAATTTTAATTAATAAGAAATCTTTAAAGATTTCTTTTTGTTTAAAATATATACTTCTTAAAATGTTTTTTCAAAATGTCCAGTAATTTGTAGTTAATGGTATTTTGAGTTTTATTTATTTTTATTGCCGTATCTTGGCGCATGATTTTGTGTTAGTATGTAGATTAGGTACAAGTTTTATTTAGCTTCGTTTCATAAAGGATATGTGTTGAAATACATTTTAGTGCCATGTATTGTTCAATTATCTTTAAAATATATATTTCAGCTTTCAGAACGTAAAATTTGAATAAGCGAAGGGAATGTGTTGCGACCTTTGATGATATTTTAATGCTAAACTGAAATTCAGTTATTTTTTTAATTTACAAGACAGTATAAACATTCCACTAGACAAAACATAACAAGACTAATTAAATATATTATATGCACATAGAAGAAGTAGCCAGTACCAGGTAAGGGGTGGAGAAAGTCGATCGAACGGCGCATCACCCCGTCCCGACCCTGTCCCGCTGCGGCTACAAGTGAAGGGTGCATCGTAATAATCAAATATCGGAATATAAATACGCACTTATCTGAGAGCGGTAAAAGATCTTCCGATACCGGTTTCCGTTTAGCATTACCGGACATAGGGATATAAATTTTTGATGACTAAATACTCTTGTTGGATTGTAACGGACCCAAACGGAGCATTCGCATACTAATTCCAATTGGATAAACAAGGGCTTCGTGAGAGAAGATGGCCACCGATTACATTTATGACATTGCGGAGTCTATAATTTTGAAGGTATTTATAGACTTTTATTCAACAAGTATGTATTTACTTCCTGCAAGTTTAATATTTATATAGAAATAACCGTTGATTTTGAAGGATTTTGTTCTACTTGTTTACTATTTCCATGAAGTGTGTCGTTTTCTCTTTGTTTTTAAAAGTTGGTAAGATTAATTATACCTGTTGCAATGTAAGTTTACGTATCAACTTAAGTAAATTTTAATAGCCTTGTAAGTTTTATTGTCTTTTTTCAAATTTATCTAAGTATTTAATATATGTCTTTACTCTTACTGTGAACAGTTTAAGTTTGTTGTAATTTGTTCTCATTTCTTGAAAATTACTTAATACCTTATCAGTATATTTAATTTTATGTTTCTCTTGTGAAGGTTATAGGATAACAGAATTATAAAATATATACAGATAAATTCATAATATTTGTCAAAATAACATTTTTATTTAACTGTACCTGAGTTATCTTTTATTTTTATCATATTCAATGTACATGAAGTATTATATACATACTTACGACTCACATGCAAAATGCTTTATTCGTCAGTTATTAGAGTCTGTTAATGATGTGCCTATGCGCATCCACATCCGCTCATGTCATAGCATTATTTTGTATCCTTTATACTGCATTTACCTTGTCTTATGTCACACAATGTGACGTAACCAGAAGTAAAGAAAATATTTAAAAGTGTTACTCTTAACTTTACTCTGTACTTTACTTTGTGTCAGAAATGTTATTTCTTACGTTGTTTGTAAAAAACTTTCACTTTTCTTATCCGTAACAATGTAGAAATATGAGAATGCTCAAAGATGTTCCAATTAAAAAAATGTGGTTGTCCTATAATCTGTCATAACTTGTCAGTACAAATCTTTACAAAGATAATAATGGAGAATATGCTGACTACTAATAGAGTCACAAACATCTTGCAATCCGTTGATTGATGTACCTCTCAAAATCCAACTCTCGACTAAGAATTTATTAAAGTTTTAAATTTGTGCTACGGTTTTTTTGTTTCTCCTTGTGTTCGTTTAACATTTCGTTCTATGTAAGACGCAAAACGCTTAATGAAAAACTCATTTACTGGAAATGGAATACCAAAAATATTATTGTTATTTCACAGTGAGTAATTTATAAATTAGTATTATTACATTTAAGTGCGAAACGGTGCGTGCGATAACATCGAAGGTGGAGGTGACTTGACTGATAAAAGATTTTTTTTTAAATACCTGCATATATTCCGTTTGCACAAAAGATGGCTTTCAAAGACTTATTTTGTTTATTTTTTGACATTTTCTGCAAAACTCCACGCGCATCGACTTCGCAACGTACACGTTTTAGTTACACGTGCGTTTTATTACTGTACACAACTAAAATTGTTGTAACCGTCTTGTTTTTTACATACTTGGTGTTTGAATTAGCTAGTAAAGATAGTCCAATAACTTACACTTTTATATACCATTTTGAACAGAAACCCCTGGACAACACCAAAGAGAAATGCCGCAACTTCCTGGCGAATCTGCTTGATCTGTCGAGCAAGGAACCGATGTCCGTGGAGACGAACGTGCGCAACCTTATCCAGGAGCTGATCGACGCGCAGGTGGAGCCGGAGACCTTCTGCGAGCGGCTCGAACGGCTGCTCAATGCGAGCCCGCAACCGTGCCTCATCGGGTTTTTAAAGGTAAATATAATCTTTGGTGGACGACTGTTACTCCATTTTTGAAGTGGTTCTTCTGTTCTTTGATATAAGTTCAATATAATGCTATAATATAACTAAGAAGATAATAGAAAGATAATATGTAAAACAACATAATGATAACTCTAGTTTTCCCGCTGCACATGAAGATAACTCAGGCCTTCTCTCCCAATCCAGCTACGTCAATTTGAACTATATAAATTTTTGAATTGGGTGCATTATGATTTAAATCGTTACTTTCACAGAAAAGTCTGCCGTTGCTGCGTCAGTCGCTAGTGACGAAGGAGCTGGTGATCGAGGGGATCATCCCTCCGTCGCCTCACGTGGCCTTCTCACCAATCCCGTCTCCAGCTCAACCTGTATTGGCTGGGACCAACATACAAATTGTAAGTATACGAGTTGACACATTGAAACTTATTATTTACTATGTTGTAGTGGCTAAAAAGGTATTCTTCAATGTAAGAGAATTCATTTTGGTAATAAAAGTGTGACACTAATTGTCGAATATACGTGGCGAAGGATTCAATGTGTAAGTTTCGCACTGCACAGTTTAAATATTATATACAATGTATGCCGTTATAAAATCTTTTTCTGTTTTTAGTAACTCATACAGGAAATATATAAATTACTATAAACAATTTATTATGAACAGTCTAATACTGATATTCCTAAAGTATTTTGTTAATTCTTAATAATCTGAAAGTTTTGTATTTGCATTGCAAAGATTTAATTGGTATACAGGAAATAAAATGTATTATTGATTTTTTGTGGTGGTGGATTTTGAAACGCTCGTTTCAGGAATTAATACAATATGTCGCAAATGTTACATTGCTTTAAACCGTTTCACGTCCTACTATACTGGACACTAATTGATTCTTAATTAGGGATGCAAGGAGTTTGGTATACCACCAACCAGGCTGCTGTGATGTGATTTGGTTGGGAACTCCATATTTTAATGGGTGTAGTGTGATATGAATTTTGCATACAATTCGTATACAATCTTTCATTAGTTTTGATATTTATTTTGAAAAAAATGAAAGGTTCATGCGTACTGTTACAATTAACGGAAAAAGATATGGACATAGTGTATTTATCGCTTGGTATGTTACGTACGAATGGCAATATAGTACACGACTTTTGTCATAATGTAATCTTTTGCACCTGGCTATATTAACTGAAGAATTGGCAATTTTACTTTTATAACATTACTTATTCTAACACTGTGTTACTAATCCCTTATTTCTTTGTATTCTAGGTGTATTATATTACTTGTATTAGATGGCTTCATTTTCTTAACCACATGTGTTCAGGTTTAGAAACAGGCTCTCTTTCTGATAGGGGGAAACAAGCTCTATTTCACTATCGATGTCTAGCTACTTATACAATGATATATTTTGTAAAATCTAATATGGTATAAGGCCAGGCGCCGGGCAACGAATTTATATCATTATTGTTATATTTAATATCTGTATGACTTGTATAAATAATTTCGCTTGAAATCATTTTTACTGTTATAAAACCATGAATCTTCCTTATCATAGGCATACAAGATGTACATACGACACGGGTATCGATACTTGTTTATTTATTCCACATATAAAGAAACTAAAAATATATCCAATTCGAAATCTAGATGTGTAGTACTGGATTCTAAAATACGGTGCAACTCATCTGCAACACTTATAGCATTCGATCATTATAAGCTGTTTAGGCCAACCAAAACAAGTGAAAATTGAATTGAATACAATTTTGGCGTTTGGTGAATCGATTTTATTTGATCAGTATCATTATCGATATATGAATTTCAGTATATTTAGGTTTGGCTAGTTACTAGTGCGTGTATATACGTCGGACTTTATGCTAAGTTAACGCCCTGGTTGTGGCAGCCGATGGACGAGGGCAGCTCCAGTCCAACCTTAACGCCCCTCCTGCCCCCGGTGATGCCGATCACCCCGCTGCCTCCCCCTCTGCCGTCACCGAAACCGTTAAATCTGTTGCCAGTCCAGGCGTCTACATCGCAGGTTGGTTACACCTATCCTTGAACGCCAAACGCATATCATGCTGCCAAAATATCTACCTCATAATTTGGTGAAACTTAAAATAGCGTAATTTAAAAGTAAAGGCAGCGTTGATATCCATTTGCGTAAGAGGACGGTACAAAAGCCCTGCATTGAGTTTTCGGAATCATTCTCATCATTTATCCTCTGTTGCTTTCTCCATCGCTTTGTTACATAGAATGTTAGTATGGTTAGAATAGCAAACAGTGGATCACTTAAATCTATCAATCTATGAGACTCCAAGAAGATAATACAAGGCAAGCAAAACCTGTAAAATAAACAATGTGCCTTAAGTAATGATTCCAAAAAGCTCCAACATGTTAAAGTAGTTGTCTTTGTTAATATAGCATACTTATTGTAAAGTTATTTACTTTATCTAGTGTATAATGAGGCAAACGTTTCATAAAGCCACGGCGTTTATTTCTTTTACCATATGACAGCATTACTGTTCATTGAATCACGTTTTGCAAACGTCTTTGTATCTTATAAGAACAGATAATTTGCTAATTAGCTATGTTATTAACATATTATACGCTAGATAGGGTCATACGAAAGGATACACCCCAGCATACGTAAAGCGTGTTAGAACAATTATATATGGGAGTACACTTCTGTTGAATTGAATGTAGAATATCAATACCAAACACTATTCGCTTCGCGTATGCCGGAATGTCCAATGTTGTACGAATAAATTTATTGCAACTTATAATAATTTAATTTTCAGAGAAAGTCCTTTAAAAATATTGACTATAATTGGCTTTTAGTTGATCTTTCTGCACAAGGATTCTATTCATAGTTCTCAAAATTTTCATAGTCATTACGGCCTCATATAGTTCCAAGTGCCTACATATGATACGCTGCCACCATCCGCATGTGCATGCACATCGGACTAAATCCAACAAATTGTTGGACAAACCAATTCTAAACCCTTAATCGCCTTATTTATTGCTCCCGGTACGTAATTTGAATACTTATTTTAAATAATATCAGCCAAACAATTGATAAGTTGTCGATTTGGTCGAATGTCGAATAGAGGGTGGACTAAATCTGCCTATTGCAAAATTGGTTCTACCAATAGTATTGCTTTTAATGTAACATACAGTTTTCGATATTTTATAAATGGATGTATTTTTTCACGCTGGGAAATATAAATAAGGCAAAACAATTAGTTGTTATGTTTAAGATCATAATGAAACCTTATTGAGATATGGTTCGGCTACATCTCCTAAAATATGTGATATAATGTAAAATGTTATGTAAATTTTAAATTTCATAACACTAGGATCCACCGAGTTATGTTGAGACGCCGCTCCGAACCTACCGGGGCGCGAAAGAGACCCAAATCCCAGCCCAAGTTAGTCCCTGGCCTTCATCGTAACATAATATATTATATGTAATATAAATGTGGAATGAGTAGTAATCTTAAGTATAATAAAATATACGGAATAAATATGTATTATATTGTCATAATGTAGTATTTTTATTTGCCACCGTACGATTGTTTTAGTACTTCTAATTATATTGTTCTTCTATTGTTTCTGTAAATACATGTAGATTTTCGTTATGTTTTGGTAATTGAGAACGATATCCAAATTTTTGCCTCTTTATGGATGTAGCGCTCAATGATACGTTTTATTAATACGAACACTTACGAAAACACCGCATAATAATATAAGACTTACGTCTTTGGATACTGTAGTCGTTTTGTCTTTTTTCACTCGTTGTTCTTATTACACAAATTTGAAATAAGATAAATGAAAATGCATGTAAATGTGTAGTTACCGCAATTAAAGTTAGATTCTTCATTCGGCGCATGATGTATGTGTTTTAAAATATTCATTGTATATTTTAAATCATAACATATGTACTGCTAATCTAGAATGTATATTGTAAGACTACCCGTAGTTGTTTCGTTGCCTGTTCAGTGTTTAGATGCAATACTTGTGTGTATGGCTAATGCAATTAATTGTATATTCTGTAAATCTAAAATAGTTCAAGCATTAACTGTTATTGTTATAGTTATTGATGGTGACTGTCACTATTAAAGTAAAAATATTAAATAATCTCCGATTTAAATGTGTGAAGTACTGATTTAAGTACAGTGCACATGGCCAGGCATGGGTTTAACAAGACGCGTACGTTGTACAGGTAACCAAACCATTACAGCGAATCGTTGGCTTCAATTGGCGTAATATTGAAACAACAGTCAAGCTATTGGCCCTTTCGATAATAGCAAGTTC
>MOOZ01000121.1:718635-729588 GCA_002930495.1 Cecropterus lyciades | reverse complement strand
CAGGCATGGGTTTAACAAGACGCGTACGTTGTACAGGTAACCAAACCATTACAGCGAATCGTTGGCTTCAGCGTAATATTGAAACAACAGTCAAGCTATTGGCCCTTTCGATAATAGCAAGGTCTTAAAAAATGTAAATAACAACGTTTGCAATTTGCAGCCGAAGCCCGCTCCTAAAGCGGGTGGCACGATAGCCGTGCTGCAGAACATCCCCGTTCACCCGAAGATCAGCGTGAGCAAGGTGGGCAAGACGATGACAGTGAACAGCAAGGCCAGCTTCAGCCGCCCCGGGAGCAGCAGCGCCGCTCTGTCGACCGTGCTCACTCCTGGGAAGTCACTCCTTAAGGATAAGGAGAAGAAGACCGCTATGCAATTTACACAGCCTTTCGTAGACGACAAGATGGCCGGCGACGATGACATCAATGACGTTGCCGCCATGGGAGGCGTCAACTTGGCCGAGGAGACTCAACGCATTCTCGGTTCTACTGAGATGATAGGCACGCAAATCAGGTATACATGCTCAGAGAACAAAATAATAATAATATTTCACATACTTCATGGAGAAATGCTTTACGGGTTCATTTTTTTATTGTCTCATCAGAGCTGTCATGCCTGAATGGTCCGTTTTGGTGTTAGAGTTGTGTGTTTAGATACGTATTTCAAGAGTGGTAAGTAAGTAGTATTTTTTTCTACTTGGAATTCCAGATCTGTAAAAGACGAGTACTTGACACCGTTGCCGCTGATGCAGTTGCGGTTGAAGGCGCTCTCAGCGCGCGTGGAATTGGAGGAACCGAACGCAGAAGTGTCCGCTCTGCTCACGCACGCGGTACATGAGCGCCTCAAGACGCTCGTGGAGAGACTCGCTGTGATCGCCCAGCACCGTATCGATCACGTAATAAAGGTACGTCACGCTTGCACTAATGTGTACGGGCACAAGGTGATCACCATCAACTATTCGCGAAGAATGGCCGAAGCGAAACAGTCAATCGTAGTTTGACACAAATCCTTTTATACATCAGTGGCCTTGTGAGGTCCTGTGCCCGTTGGCAGTGAGTAGCGATTGAATCTTGTTAGAAGTAATAATTCGGTAAGGAATCTCATATCAAACATCAAATCACAAGTAGCCGCTTGCTAGGTATTTTACATGCCTTTGCCACTAAATAACGTATTTCTAAGTAAAGGATGAGAATTAAGACATCAGATCCGCATTGGAAACATATAACTAGTAACTTCATATTATCGAATTGTTGAAGGTAAACGTGTACAATTAAAAATAATTTCTGAAGTGTCGGCTTATATCATGTGTTGCATTGCAAAAGTGTTGCATTGCGAATCAATGGGGTTTTATGGCCTTTTGTATAAAGAACTTTAATCATTAGTAATATTGTGGTAAAACTAAACTATTATAGTATTTGTTTCTATATTGAAGAACTGAAAACAATTATTAAATTGAATTTTGACACGAAAGCGCTAGCTGCCATGCTGTTACTTAGTAAATAGAGTAGTAACGCAGAGACAGCGTGGCAATAATGCAATAGAAAAAAATGTATCTTTTACTATTGCTACTATTTATATCGAAGTGACGTCACATCGGTATCAAAGTAGCGAATTGCGTTTTTAAATAATTGAAGTACAGAATAAAAATTGAGTTTTTTTTTATATATAGAAATGAATAACAATTATCTTAATATTTTTTAAATATTTCTCTTTCTCTTTTAACAAAAAATGTTATGAAAGTATAAACATGTTCTCATACATTTTTCATACAATAGTGTGTAATACCCTATTGATTTCTAATAGTAAATACTTGCATCATACTTGACTGTGCCTTAAACATTTTAATAAAAGTTACATGCCTACAATTTATCATTGATACTTTATAATGCCTTAATCATGCTTTGCGAATTATTATTTGGTTTTGCGACTTTTTATGTGCAGGCAACAATTAAGCTGTATTTATTTACTCGCCCTAGGGCAATGTGGTGGGTAACCCGTTCCACCTTATTTTAACAAAAATGATGTGAAATGTTTTATTTCAAATGCGCATTATACTCTTATACGACAAAAATGTTAAGACATCTTTTTCGATAAGTCGTGTTTTTGGAGTCTTTAAAAAAGTTGCTTGCATACAAAAATTATATATAGGACGAATATGACAATCGTCTTAAAGTCGAAACGCATGGAAATCCCATATCCGTGCAGTATACTATTCCTGAAAATAATACAAATGATCCTGACGCATAATTTCCCGTGCAAATGTTTACGCTAGAAACAGATGAAAAAAGGGGAAATGTAGGCAATCGCATCTCTTTAATTTCATGCGATGTGTTTTACTTTACTTTTCTATGTTTATTACGCAAACGCTATGTAGACTGCAAGCGAAAGTAGAGCTTTGTATGCATTACATACACGCAAAACGCAATCGCATGTTCATTGAAATAATCTTTAATAGGGGGAGACTTAAATTAATTGCAAGCGAACTTGATTAAACGATGCTGCGCTCTCAGGCCCTAGCGATATACAATACCGTTAGTTGATTCATTGATACTACCCCCTATCGTCGTGGTTGCGAAAACCCTTGCCCGACTGCAACAGCGAGCCAAGTAAGTACATGATTGCAATATTTGATGAGCGACGCTGGATGGCACCAACAAATTCGTCGTGTCATACATTATAGCGCTTCTGCTATTGTATAAGAGCAAAGCCTTATTACGTTAAATAGCATAACGCATTTTGAGATAATTTTGTTTAAAATGTGTTTAATCTTTCATAGTTATTTGAATTTCGATGTTTGCATGTGTACGCTACGTAAGTTACATATAGGTTAAATTTATTGAGCACACATTACGTGTGATGGTTACAGATAAGTTTAGTGTTACACAAAAATAAAGATAACTCTATCCACATGTTCTTTTTTTTTTAAATATATGCAATTCCGATGCGTAAGTTACTTAATTTGAAACAAACAACATGCGAGTCATAAAAAGTAAATATAGGTAATAGATTAATATATTTCTTTTTTTAAATACGTTACGGGTACTCATGATATGTGGTTTTTAATATCTTTTTGGCGATTTTTTTTTTCAAGTAAATGGTGTGACGATGGGTAGTCCAGTTGACCCAGTAGTTGCTATAATATATGGATGGAATACTTTGAGAAAGCCATCACTAATTGCATTAATTTTTGAGAAGATATGTGTATGACGTCTTTGCCATATTGATAGGGGGAAAGGGACAAGTCGAAACGTATTTAGGTCATCTAATCTCGGTACGTACCAATATTAAATTCACTTATGAAATGAAAGACAATGGGAGGCTTGAATTCTTGGATGTCGCATTAAAGACTCGCCCTGACGGTACGGTACAAGGATAGATACCTCCACGGCACCTCACACCATCATCCTCGACACCTAGCATCGGTTAGAACGTCATTCATGAATCGTGCACACGCATTATGTGATGATGAACATCTAACAGGGGAATAAAAACATATCAGTGAGGCCACACACCTAGGGCTAGACAGAAGGAAGGAAGACACATCACTTCCAGTAGGGTTGAACGACATTGCGCATATTTCCCGTATGTAAAAGGTGTAACAGATAAGATAGGTAGAATCTTGGATAGGAGGTATAATATAAAATGTATATTCACTCCCTTTAAGAAACTTGCGGCCTACCTTCGTACACCAAAAAACACCATACCATACCAATGTTCCGGGGTTTGTAAAGTAAACAGTTGAATTACATAAACCTCAGGTGATCTCAGCTGAGCGTCATTACTTTCCACGTTTAGTAAGAGAAGCAATAGAGATCAAAAACATACTAAGAACTTTAACAGATAGATTGATGTGGTGTTAAATAAGCGCAAATGTGAAATCTAGTGGTTAGTTTATGTAATTAACAAATAATCCTAAGTTAGGTGCGTAAGGATACAGTTAGTGTTGTGTGTCGTTATATGGAACCTAAAAAACAAAAACGAACTAGGCGTAGGGTAGATAGGTTAATCTACCACTAGTGCTTGTCAACGGCTTCTCCCCGCCACCGCAGTTTCGCCGTGACCACGATCCATGTAACTGGGTCGAAATATCGGCTAAAAAATAAAAAAGGACATATCGTGAGTACCCGTGACATATTAAAATGAATCAATTACGCGATAAAATTATTCTAAAATCATATACTTGAAATCTCATAAGAAAAATGATTTATATTGAAAGAAATACATAATCTCTTGCTTGCATCTTCATATAGCTCTCAAAAGCGAAGTGTCGTGTGGCGCTGGCGTATTAGCAGCTACAGCTTCTGATTAAATACTGCGTTGACTATTTTTGGCGAGTAAATGTTAATGGTAGAAAAAAGATGTTAGTTTGTAATTATATATATTTGAGCCCATAGCAAATGTTATTGTACATTTTTATGATTATCTTATTACCATTGTAATGTACAAGCATTGCTATCTCTTCTCTTATTTAGTATTTACTCAAATGTTAAAAGTTTGACGACCCGCGTGGAGTTGCAGTCACCATGCCGGTCTGACTCGCAGTGGGTTCCGGGTTCGATCCCTGGTCAGACAGACATTTGAATGATGAGTTTAAATTCTGTTCTGGGTCTGGGTATTTGTGTATTCATCTTTGTGCGTTCATGGCACCCACGAAAATCCTAGTGCGGGGCTATAAGTGTAGAAAGTGTTTTCTTTTTTCATAATATTTGATATTACGTCTGTAAAACAACCAATGCACATGATGTAATAATATGTTACCTTGGCAGACGGATCCGCGTTATGAGCCGACGCAAGATGTGAAGGGGCAACTCAAATTTCTCGAAGAGCTGGACCGTATCGATAAGAAGCGACGTGAGGACTCTGAGCGCGAGATGTTGATGAGGGCCGCCAAGTCCCGCTCCAAGAACGAGGATCCCGAGCAGGCCAAGCTGAAGGCCAAGGTTTGCATTTTGTTTTATAAGACTAGATTATTCTCGCAGCTCCACCCGCTTCAGTCTCGTTTACCACGGTAATGAGTGACCCATATGTTAGTACAGTACATAAACTATCTGTCCGCAAATTTCAACGAAATCCGGCATACAGGGTAATAAGTACATTCACAAAACATTCGCTAAGTAGCGAACAATCGTGCAGTCAACCTGATGGTAAGTGCCGCCCATAGATATCTGTGACCTTCTAAATGGGGCAGTTTCCTGATAGTGGTCGCAGATGACTTTTGAGGAGTAATATTGTTGCCTCGCATGATGCTACCGAAACGCTAATACAAGTAAAATTAGTTTGATAATTTAGTGATCACGGTGTCGGGATTAGTTTTAGATCTATTAAACATTCGTTCCTGAATGTCATTATTGCGTAACGTTGTTAAACCATGACTGATATTCAGGCATAATGAAATCTTCTGATAGACTAAATGGCTGCTAAACTAGATTATTAAGAATCTATTTTGGAAAAGGTAACTAAACTAGGTTATTATTGTAGCATATATGTATTAATTTATTTTGTATATGTATAGGGGAGTACTTTTAAATTGTCAGTTAAATTTTTTTTCTTAATTATCTCGGAATTGAGTTGAGTGATCACTATATATAACCACATTAACATACAAGCACACAACAACCGATTTTATTACGTAGTAAACACATATTTTGTATGCAAAGACGGATTATAATTTTTATGTTGTGCATACGACAGGAAATATCTCAACGCGTTGTTGAAATCTTTATTATTCAGAAAAAAGTGCCTAGTGGTATTTACGTCGATGTTGGACCAAATGAGCGATATATGTTGTGTGAAATGATTGTTTATAAGTTTTATGTTGGCGACAGGCTAAGGAGATGCAACGGGCCGAGATGGAGGAAGCCCGCCAACGTGAGGCCAACCTGACCGCTCTGCAAGCCATCGGGCCGCGCAAGAAGCCGCGTGTCGACGCTCCCGGCGGCTCCAACGACGGCGCCTCCACATCTTCGCAGGGAGCCGGCTATGTCAGTAAACCGCGAGACTGATCATGATCGGATACATTCCACTTGTGGCTATCGTTTAACGGATGTTTTAAAATCAAATATTTTTTCGACACCATTTTTTCAATGAAAATGATATTTCAAGCAATAATATATTTAAACGTTTGTTCAGTAGAAAAGCTAGTACTTTGGTTAAATGGCTGCAATTTTTACAGTTAAATCACACTGTACATGTTCAATTGATTAGGAATGCCCACAAGTTTTACGCATCTACTCCATTTTCATAGTCCACCATCTGCATACAACATTTTTCGCTTTTTATAATTGATGATGTTGATGATTTACAATATTGATAATAGTATTATCGGTTTTCAGCAGGCTGGTCGCAGTCAGTTGGCACTACGTACTCGGCTCAAGCGCGTCAACCTCCGGGACATGATCTTCCTCCTGGAGCAAGACAAGGATACAGCACGCTCTCTTCTGTTGTACCGTTGCTATCTCAAATAGAAAAAATACGCTCGCTTTCCCTATTTCACAAATTTCATAATGTGAACATCATGTAACATCTTATATGTAACTAAAACGCAATGGATTTTCTTTCATATACCAATACTAGTTGAGCCCGCGGTTTCACCCGCGTTTAAAAGAAATGTAACGTGACATACATTAACCGAAATTTTATACCTTTAATAATCTCTATTTTATTCTTTTACCGGTACCGCCGCATAATGCTACGTCTCACAATTTTTAAATCTGTAATATCTTCGAAAATATTCATTTAAATCATATGCTGTAAGATGTAATGGCCATATAGATCTATATTAAATCAACAATGTATTTAAGGTATTTAATTGGATAAGGATTAATGCTGTATTGGTTAAAATCGCTTCGAAAATTAGCCATTATTTGTCGTAAAAAGTAAATGACAAAAAAATGTTATATTGGGATATCCATAAGAGATAGACATATAGAATCGCGGAGTTTTCTGTATACCTTTTCAATGTGTACATTATTTCCTACGAGATTTATCAAAATTTTTGCAATCAAAATTTTTTCGCTTACATTGCAAAAAGATTTGCAATGTAAGCGGAAAAATGTATTTATTTACGACATCACATTAGAAACCTTAAAAATAACAGTATTTCTACACTATTTAATGGATGTTATTATACATATAAACCTTCCTCTTTAATCAGTCTATCTGTTTAAAAAAGCCGCATTAAAATCATTTGCGTAGTTTTAAAGATTTAAGCATACAAAGAAAAAGCAACTTTGTTTTATACTATGTGGTGATATGAAGGAAAATCCATTGCGTTTTAGTTAACCCCCTGTTAACCCTTCCCACCAGAGATGTGCGAGGTAGCTAAGGCGTTTGCAATGTCAAGGCTAATAAGCTACGAAGTTAAACTAACCTAAGCGAATAAGTTCACATCTCTTCACATAAATAAAAGGTTAACTACCAGAAATAACCTAAGCTATAAATATCAGACAATCTTGATGAAGATGTTATAAAATATAAAACATTGCATTCTATAGAGTCAGTTTGACCATGTGACGTAACAATTAACTCAGTTTGCATCTTTACTTCTTAGAACTTATATATCCCTGCAAGCTTTTGAGTGAAATAGATGGTTCTGAACTAATGAAGGCTAAATACAATAGCCACTATACTTATATCAATAGCCACTTATAGCCACAGAACACGTTTCTTGTCCCTGACGATTGTAATCCTGATAAAACATGTTTATTAACATCTTTAAATTGTTAATATATAACATGTAGTAAAAAATGTTTACTGATACTTATTATTATTTTTTTTTTGCACAAATAGTGTAATTCAATGTTAGATCAATAATGTTAATTTGTTTAACTCGCTTCATTCGGCTTATTAAGGACAATGCAATTCATTTCAAATTCTTTTTATTTTTACTTGGGTGATATGCAATATCATAGATGTAAGTCTGCCGTGTGGTGTCGGGCTTGAATAACACCACTCCTCTTCCCATTAATGTCGTAGGAGGCGACTAAGAGATAAAATCCTAGGATATTGGCACCAGAGTCTGCCTGTGTAACAGCAACACATTTGGTGAAAGAAAATAATGACAAGTGATATTTTGGCAGGAATCCCCTTTAAGGGTGGCCTATGTCTAGCAGTGGACTTCAAAAGGCTGATGGATAAAGGCAGCGTAACAAGTAACATTAAATACTGTAGACGCTTTGGATGTTATTTTTGGAAAGATTAGTTTAACCTGTCTAAGGTCTATTGGAACGCCGAAAGGCCAGTGTTTTGTTGTATGTATGTATTTTTAGTGATTATTTTAAAACAACAATCACAGATTTGTATTTGTAGGACAAAAGTAGTAAGCACTATAATGGTATAGTAGTTTTAACTTTTTATCGTAATGTTATATTGAACATAATTATGCTTTTGGTGTTATGAATAGATCACTAAAAATTTATTTATCTGTCTATACGTGTTTTGTGTAATCCTTTTATGTAATACAATTTTTATAATTAACATTCACAACTTCATTGTTGAATATCGATTTTCCCCCCCTAGCAGTTTTTTACTTATTTGTCACTTTACTGTTTATCATATAGATACGATGATACATAATTGTGATTTAGTTTTTAATCTTCATTATCTTCAAAATCAAAATATTCATATATGTTAATATCCATATACGATATAATAAACTTGTCAAATGAGAATATTATATTGAAAATGGATCCTATATTTAGATTGCATTCCATTTAATAATACTACATAATGAATATGCACTTACGATTTAAACACTAGCTTATTGGCGCATTATAATATGTGTTAGTATAGTACTAGATTGTAGTAGTAGATTGATGTAGTACGTAGATTGTGTCTGTTCAATAGTATTCAGGCCAAAATATGTAATAGATGCTTGTAGACCGTAGTAGATGTTACTATGTAGATGTTTTTAATATATTCAATTTTAAGCGTAATATGCTTGTAGTAAACTATTTATAATAACGCGTTCAATGTAATCGTACTCTTTCTAAGTGAATTATGTAAGAGTGCGTACAAATTTTACAAATGCGCCGCGAATGCGCGATTGCATATGTGGATTATGTAAAGCGAGCACGCGCTCAAATAGGTGCCCCAAACAGACGGAGTATTTGCGAGCGGCGCGCGTGTAGCGATTTCGTGGCACATTTGCCAGATATGTACGCACCCTAATATAATATTTAATTATGAAGTATTTTTAATGTTTGACAAATTTGTATTTATCGTGATTTTGGCTGCCTAGACCGCCCATTGTTTACTATCGCTTGAGCGACTTTAGCGATTATGTAGTGGTTAACGTGCATAAACTGCTGTTAAACTTTTCGTCGATTTAACTAGACAATCGACTACTGGTTTCGCTATTACCACTACTGGTTTCGCTAACAGCTGGCTAACAATTCAGTGGTTGTGTGAATGGGCCCGTTGGCAAATTTTAAATTCAATTTAATACATTTCACAAAGTTCACTGAATACATTTGATCGGTCTGAGTCCAGATATTTGAATAGCTGCATTCAAATTTTGTCAAATCTTATGAATACTTCATACAATACAGTGTTAGTAATGTAGTGTTTCGATTTTTCAATTGTCGTTAATAAATTTATTCGAATTCACCGAGTTTTATTATTTCCATATTTTTTTCCTCCTTCAGGATTTTTCGATTTCAATTTGGCCAAAATAATCTTGACTTATGATTCTTTAACATAGTTAACCGACTTCCAAAGGAAAGAGGTTATTTAGTTTCTATGATATAGGCCAGGGGTGGCAAATATTAACATGCCATTTTTTTAGAGAAATATTATATGACCATGGCCGCAGACGTGCCGTCGAATAATTTTGACTTCGCGATTACATTTATACCATACCTTTCAAAACGTCCTAAACGTAAGTTCCAAGAAAAAAAGGACGCCAAATAATAACCGTATACTAATTTGTGGATCGACCAGCCCATATTTGTCCTCATCAATATTTGCGAAGCCTACCTGGCTTTAGAAGATATTGATGAGGACAAAAACCAAAAAATAAAAACATCGATCATAATCGAAATAAAATTTTACTGTAATACCAACTACCATACCTACCCAATACAGTAGAAAGGTTGAAAATACAGTAGGTAAGGTAAATACAGTAATCAAGGGCTATAATAAGGGTATAATCAATTTATAAAAGTAAAAAGAACAAATCGACTGATGATAGGCGCGGTAATGGTCAGTAATTTATTAAGAGTACTTAGCGTTTGCGTTATTTAATACAATAATAATAATAAATTTCTATAATTTAACTTTTAGCATTCGTGGGAGCGCTGAGTCCCCCACCAACCATTTTTTTGTAAATATTATATTAATTACAAACGTTACGCGATCGCAGCTCATGTATTCCCCTGCCCCTATACCGCCCGAGAGGTCATGGAGAGTGGACCAGTGTCGGGCTGACTTTTGTGGTATAATTAAATATGGGGGACTCAAGTCCCCCCATGTGTGTAGTTGCGTAAGTAAAGTTTCTTGATTATCTGCTCATGTTTTTTGTCGTTTTATAAATTTTATTAGTTTTTTTGTATAGCTTTTATTCTCAATGCATCAGAAACCTGTAATGAATCCTGAAACAAAAAAATAATAATATATATGAACAATCTACAAAATATAAACTTCATGGGAATATTAGTACTATAATACTATATTTGTACAGTGTGAAATCCTTATGTGGAAAAAGTTACCTTCCCGAGTAATAACATATTTTCCGCCCCTGTGAATAAAACACAAAAATAACATTATAAAGTTTATTTAAAGTTTAACAGATACATAGATTATAGTCTGGTATAACATATAGGTTACTTATTAAAATGGAAATAATATAAGGTTCTCGTGGGATAACTATGGTTCTGTTTATGACATGCTCGGGTCGGAAAGATTTTTACCACCACTGTGGTAGTCGCGCAAAAATTTAGATATAGATAATAAAATTCT
>MOOZ01000121.1:701699-717722 GCA_002930495.1 Cecropterus lyciades | reverse complement strand
TGAAATCCTTATGTGGAAAAAGTCACCTTCCTGAGTAATAACATATTTTACGCCCCTGTGAATAAAACACAAAAATAACATTATCGTATTTTAAAAAAATGTACTCTATTCTGAATTCAACATTTAAATGATGAGCCGTCTACAAATGTCTAGGGATGTCAGAATTGTTTGAGGCCTCACGTACAGGACATAACATCTACGGAAACTCTCTCAAGCGAGCTAAAAATCATGACAAGTTTCTGATAGATGTTGGTCTTGAATTTTCTGATAGATGTGGACTTGATCTTTGAAGTTTCTGGTAGATGTGGACTTGAAAACGTAGCCGAGTCAAAATAAGAGACTAAACATAGGAAGACATCACTTTCATCCCCGTGAGAAAGACGCTAATACAAAAAATGCAAAAAAAAATGCTCACAACGACAACTATATATTACATTCGATTGAGATTAAAAATATGCAACAAATGTTAAAAATAACGTAAAAAATATATAAAAATATACTTTACATAAATACATAAATAAAGATTGTCTCATAGGTTTAAAAATGTTTCTACTGATTTTTTTATAGATTGATAAGTAAAGAGACCAATTGTAATCTTGTATGTCATTTATATTGACAATATTAAAAATGGTACGATTGGTTTTATTATTAGGTATTTGTCTGGGAGGAAAAAGGCATATTTTGATTTTAACTATATTTTATCGTTTTCCTTTTAGTAAACAGGTATATAATTTTTAATATCACTGATTTTATTGATTTGTTAACTTTTTTTCAATTATATATTAAAAAAAGAAGACCTGAAAATCTTCCGAAGTCTCAATTTAGTAAAAAAGATTAAGTCAGGGGACATAGTTCCCCCATGAGTGTTATTGTGTGGCTGGATTTAACGAGTGGTGCTAAGGGTTAATATAATTTATATAATGAAATGAAAATATTACGAAAGATGGCCGCGAATTAATAAAGTTAAGTTTAAGGCAAAAGCCAAAGCCGTAAAAACATTTTAAATAATGTTTTAAAGTGGTTTTGTTTTTAAACACTATAAATCCCTGCATTTACTTTGCACAGATAATCTATAAACCATTATGGCGGACTCGAGCGATTTCAGTACAAAAATAACCCAATAATATGTAATGTATATAATTTTTAATGATATTACACAAGAATTACATGAAATTTTGAACCTGTGTAAAAATAAGTGTCAATTAGTTAAATAAAATTATATTTAATGAAATTGAGATGACATATCAATTTTCTTATTACTTTTTATCACGTAAAGATAGAATTGGATATATGGACTAACGACAATACACGTCATTACAGTTTTACATTCAATAACATATCTCATTATTTTTCAAGTGCTTGAATCCTTGATCCAGGAATAAAATCTTGGAGGAATTACAAGCCTACTCCAGGGACTCATTTTTTTTTCAAAATACCATAACATAATCTATAATATTTACCTTTATGGATACATTGTAAGCTGATTTGGCATGCAATGGAGAACATAATGTAAATATTAAGTACCTATTACAATTTAAAATACACGAAGTATCTGGTATCCCCAAGCATTTGCTGCAACAAATCTATAGATTTATTCTTACCGCAAATTATGTTCGTTGTCCGAATATACGTGTATCCGATTTGTATGGCATCAGAAAAAAAAATAAAGTGACACGTCCACCCACCCTGTCAAACTGTTCAATCCACGGTTTCACGGAATCTGCATGACAATTTTTCATGTTTTAACCATTAAAAATGGTAAGGAGTTTTATAAGTTCGTTATAAAGTTATTATAAGGTATAAAACATGTATATCGATACGCACTTAAAGCGTCGTTCACGTAATTTGTATTATGGAGGTACGATGTCATCATTCGTTTCAAGTCGGCTTCCCGTGTCTGTAGTGGAACGTTGCTACGTAAGTAGGGTGTTATATGGGGTAACTAACGTGTCGGGTTGTTGTGTGTTCGAAGCCTCTGAGGTTGGATATCAAGAGGAAGCTGACGGCGCGGTCGGACCGCGTGAAGTGCGTGGACCAGCATCCGACGGAGCCGTGGCTTCTTTGCTCGCTGTACAGCGGCGACGTCAACATATGGAACTTCGATACTCACGCACAGATCAAGAGATTCGAGGTGAGCCCGTTTTTATTCTTCGTGAGGTATGAATCAAACTGGAAAGGCTTAAAGAGGTCATTCAATATGACAGTCCTATCTGCTAGCACAAATTAACTGCACGTTAAATAAACTGTAATAAGCTAAACACAAAGAACACTTTCAGTTCAAAGCAATTATCTCTTTATTGTTCATTTTTTTTTCTTTATGTGCATATGTATTTAATATTATGGTGTGGTTTTGATGAAAATTTCTATTTGTATGTGATGTATGTGTCTAACTTGACATTGCATTGATGCTATCATGTGAGCTGACGGCCCATGGCAGGGTAAGTGGTTACCGTCTGAGAAATAGCCTGCATTACTGGCTATTTTATTTGTAATATAACACAATCTTAAGTCAAATTAAAATTTAACTAAGCAATGAAACAAATGAGGTGCTAATTAGGATACTGATATAAAGATACACCACTGATTTTATATATGAATACTGAAAAGTATCATGTGATTGTATACTCAGCTGTTTAATTAAGGGAGTTCAGATCTTAAGTTTGTCGTTTTTAAAGATATCTTATTTTAATATGTGCACACTTTTCATGTGATTGTTATTTGTCATTACACAGTATTAATGGATTGGATGGATTTATTCCAGAAATGAATTGATTGTTGTTTACCTTTTCATTGTTTTAGTGTTTTATTTATTTACAATTGTAGATCATTAATAAATAGCTATTTTAATAGCTTTATGTTTTCAACCTTTTATTATTTGTACATATTATTTTACTATTTGTTTTTTCTCATATAAATGTTGTGCAGAAATATTCAAATATCCTTTATGATTTTTTTCGTTTCAATAAATGCTTTAAGCTTAAAGCAACAAAATGTATTGTACAATTATAAGTATATGATTACTATTGAATTATTTAAAATATTAGCTTAATAAACAACTTTTCAATCAATTAATATATAATATAATAATCATTAATTTAAAATTTCTTACATGAATAAGTTTGCAATTATCTCAGACAGTGTTACACCCTTGCCATATATCTGAAAATCTACGTTAGTAATATAGGGTATATATAAGGGTACATAATCTAACAGTAATTATCGTTTACAGGTATGTGACCTTCCTGTAAGATCAGCTAAGTTTGTCACCAGGAAGAATTGGGTTGTGACCGGTTCTGATGACATGCAGATAAGAGTGTTCAACTACAACACTCTTGAGAGGATACACTCCTTTGAGGCACACTCGGATTATGTCAGATGTATAGTTGTCCATCCCACACAGCCTTATCTTCTTACTAGTAGTGGTAAGTTGAAATGAAATTGTCATAATGGTATATTGAAGTTTTACCAAATAACAAAATTGTATTCATTGTGTCCATAAAATTAGAAGTAATTAGTTCAATGTCGTTTTAATCCATTGTTATGGTGTCATAGCAAATTGCAATGAAATATCATTATAAAATATGAATTGTATGTATTAAATGACTATTTGACTATTTTTATATAAAATCACGAAATAAATACATAGGATATTTGGTTCTTGTCTAAAATACCTAAATATGATGTTGATTTAGAATGGTATTATGCCTTCAAATACATTACTAATGAACAATGAGTGCATCCAAAGCCTGATTATGTGGCAAAATAAGTGAATATAGCGAAAAACAAATGCCACAATTCATAAAAAGCTTATTAGGGCTATAGTGTCCATACAATAAGAAATTTTTTAAGACATTTGACAGTTTATAATATATCAGAAGGTGACATGAAATTCTACATAAAAAAGTCTGAATAATGTTATCTTACATTTTAAAATTGACCCAATACCCGTTTTGTCCTTGTTTGCCTTTGGAATATATTTTGCATTTGCAATGATTACCTTTTATGATAATTCTCCCACAGGAGCAATTTTTCTTTTGTGACAGACTCTTATTTATGTGAATAAATCATGTGGGTCTACAATATTTGTAAAGTTTAATAAGGTTTTTATCCATTTCAGACGACTTACTGATCAAACTGTGGAACTGGGACCGCAGTTGGGCATGCCAACAAGTGTTTGAGGGTCACACACACTATGTCATGCAGATTGTCATAAACCCAAAAGACAATAACACATTTGCTAGTGCCAGTCTGGACACTACTGTTAAGGTATGTTTATTTATCATATTGTACATATATAATATATTATATTGTATATTTAACATATCATATTATATCATATCATATTTAACACTAGGAAAACAATTTTAATATTATTTAAATAGTACTTAATTAGATTCTTGTTTTTGAACAGCAACATTCTGACTTTCATTATAATATGCTAGTATTTTCACATTTCCTTAATTTAGAATATTGTATGAATATTTTATATCACTTATTTTATATGGGTACTTGTAGGTATGGCAACTAGGGTCATCAATATCAAATTTCACCCTGGAAGGCCATGAAAAGGGCGTGAATTGCGTGGACTACTATCACGGCGGGGACAAGCCCTATCTCATCAGTGGCGCCGACGACCGCCTTATAAAAATATGGGACTACCAGAACAAGACCTGTGTTCAAACATTAGAAGGTAAGCATAATATGACATTGATATTCTCATTATATCACAATGAATTGCTCCAAATTCGCAAATAAAATTGAATATTTTAAAAATATAAATTGCATTGACAATATTCTAAACCTTTAAATTATTAACATCTTTAGTTTGCCGACCGGTAGTTATTCTCAACATTAGAAATCGTCAATCAAATATCTTGTTACGTCTTTCAAAGGTCACGCACAGAATGTGTCGGCGGTTTCTTTCCACCCGGAGCTGCCGATCTTGTTGACGGGATCCGAGGACGGAACAGTGCGCTTTTGGCACGCGGGTACATACCGTCTCGAGTATTCCCTGAACTACGGCTTCGAACGTGTGTGGGCGATCTCCTCGCAGCACGGCTCCAACAACGTCGCTATTGGGTTTGTACTATATTACAACACAGCGGTAGAATTAGTATCGTATGCATTGTAACTAATAGGATACAAATTCTTTAACAAGGCTTGTTTATCCCTACTATATTATTGTAATTTTGGCATTACCTTTAGAAGTAATAAGTAGTGAATGCTTAACGTTAGATATTCAATAATAGTAATAAGGCTTAATAAAGTGCTGAATACATCTGTTAAATGTTTAAAGGTATGAGCTTGATAAAATTGCACAATAATGGGTTGGTGTGATGGTTTGCAGTTATTGACAATTCGATTTATCCTTCAAAGCCTTCAATTGCCATAATACATGGGTACATTCCTAGTCTCATTTGTCTACAGTTACGACGAAGGAACGATAATGATAAAGGTGGGCCGTGAAGAGCCCGCCATCTCGATGGACGTGAATGGTGGCAAGATCATCTGGGCACGCCACTCTGAGATGCAGCAGGTCAATTTAAAGGCGCTTCCTGAGGGTGAGCTAACAAATAACACATATTTTAATTATATTAAGTACATTGATTTAGCAACACATGTATTATGTAGAAAGAACCTGACTACAAAAATAAATTGATGATATTATAATCCTGATGATAAATAATAATCAGCTTCTTCGTTCTGTTGTAAAGATAGTTTATTTTAAATATGCTTCAAAACCCGCCCAGGATTATAAGTTTTGTTAAAACTATTTTTTCTGTATTTGTAAGAATGTATCCAACATTTAAACGCAGTTTCCTGCCATGCCTATAGAAAAAATCGGGTTGAGAATAAAATAAAAATCTGATAATCAGATAACAATGAGGACTTCCAAGTTTACTCATCTCTACTAGATTTTCAAACAATTCATTAACAGGTACAGAGATGAAGGACGGCGAGCGGGTGCCGGTTGTGGCGAAGGACATGGGTTCCTGCGAGATCTACCCGCAGACAATAGCGCACAACCCAAATGGCCGCTTCGTGGTCGTGTGCGGTGACGGCGAATACATCATATACACGGCGATGGCACTCAGGAATAAGGCGTTCGGCACCGCGCAAGAGTTCGTGTGGGCGTTCGACAGCTCCGAGTATGCCACGCTGGAGAACTCCAGCACCGTCAAGGTGTTCAAGAATTTTAAGGAAAGGAAGAGTTTCAAGCCCGAGTATGGTGCAGAAGGTAGGGCAAAACTACTTTGCTGCTGCTTTTTGATGAGAAATTTGTGTCACCAAAGATATATATTATGGTTTAATACAGTATTTTCGATAATTCTTACTATTTGAATTTGTGTATATGGTGTTGTCTATGTATGCCATTTCAAGAATATATAATAATACATTTACGAAGTACTTACATTTACGAATTGCCATTAACCATCAAGATGGTTAACGACAAAGCGTCAGTCTAGTCTGTTTAAAATCGAATAAAAACTTGTATTCTTAAGTTGAAATAAAATAAACACAGGTATATTCGGCGGTTACATGTTGGGCGTCAAGTCCATTAGCGGCATGGCGTTCTCATTCTACGACTGGGAACAGCTGGAGCTTATCAGGAGGTAACTATTAGACTCAAATTATTACATTTTCTATTGAGTAGGTGAACACCTAATCCACCTGTCACTATGAGTATAAATTGTTGCAACTAAAGTGTGTAACTACTTTATACAAAGAATATTAAACCAAAAAATAATACATTAGAATCTTGAACTACCATCCTTAACATTTATGATTGGTATTATATATGATTGGTATATAATATGTATGGTATACTTTCGAGTATAACGCGGTCATTTATGACGTAAATTACGTATTGTTTAGTTTATATAATGTCACGTCCCGCTCATACCCTCATACCTCATACCCACTATAAATAGTATAAAAGGATGTGTAAAAATATTTTAAACAAACATCTAATGATTTCACGTTGATGTTGGTCGTACATATATTATCATACTTAAACCAGAATTCCAAAAATTTTATATCTATGTATGAAAATAAATTATTCAGATGTGTTATAATGAGCTTTCTTATACATATATTATAGTATTCACGTCGTACAGTAGCAAGTATTAAAATTACTCCAAATAATCATATAATCAGTCATACAACATTTGTGTCATTTAATTGATGGTAATATTGATTTGATGTTAATAATTGATGTATGATATAGCTCCTCTTATTATGTATGCATGTGCTCGCGACTTATATGAAATTTTCTCCTGTTATACTTATGAGCAAGCTCGCCGCTGTCATAGCCTAATGCATATTGATTGTGATCTTCACTGTGGTCAATTTAAATGAGAATTTGATCTTATACTACTTTTCTTGCAGTTCAGTAAATTAAATTTGCGCAGTGTACACAAATGATTGGAATATTCCTTTGTATGCTTTTAGCAAACACAGGGAAATATTTCCCGAGTTTATTGGGAATTAGTGTTAGTCAGAATTATCATGTCTTGTCAAAATAGATAAAATAATCAAATATATTATGCAATTTACTAAAGCTTCCAAGTATATAACCTATTTTATTTGATTCCGTTACCGGGCACATCATGTTTTCCCAGAAAATATTCTGGAAGCTATATAAATCAAAGCCAAAGGATATAAGAAGCTTTTGCGTACCGTGCCTAGCTGTTTTGAAAAGCGAATGAGCGTTAATATTAAAATGTATGCTGTGGTTAGCAATTCAGTTTGCAATGTATTTTTGAAGTAAAATTTTCCATCGTCGATCATTATGTATGTGAATAATCTTTGCGGGATCGCCAATCGTTACCACTCGGAGAGTCACTTGACGGTCTGTAGTCGAAGGATGAAAACGTTGCCTGCTCTCCTTTACGTCATCATGTTCCTGTGCCAATGGCTCTCGCAGTTGCAAAACAAATATGAAATATTATGTTGCTGCAAACATGACGACGAAGATGAGAAGTGTCAAGAAAGGTTTTTTTCTATTGTACTTTGCTTGCGCTTCTTTTATTATTTTAGATTCTAATGCTTTTTAGATAAGTTGCACGTTATGTTTCATTTTAATCCAGGTGTATACGAAAGTAAGTTGTCACTGTCGTTTTCGATATATTTGCGAATTTAAAGTCGATATGTTTCGGGTTTCATACCACAGTTTATTTGATTTTTTTTGAGAACATCTTTAATATGCTCTTCTCTATATTATTACGTTTTGACAAGCATTTTGTTAAAATAAGAGGGTTTCGTATACGTTTAATACAAATGAAATCTTTATCCGTCACCAATTCTAACCTCGTTTCAAATGCTTCAATGTGGGTAGTGGGTAAGTTTTTTTTAAAATTTACAGTAGCAAACAAGCATGCAGGCCCCGTGATTGTAAATGGCCACTGCCGCTCATGGACATCTGTATCTAACTTCACATAGAACGGGGTTCTATCTGAAGCCAATCGCAGATGCGTTGCTACTTCCGAGGTTAATGATGATCCCCTCATATGAACAGTGCCACTAGTTCGTTCTTGTATACCATTGGTACAAAACAATTCTTTATCGTTCTTTTGATTTTTATGCCCCTAATATTTGCATGTTTGGGATAGTATTGTTATTGGACATGATATTATTAAGATTATTTTGCGAATGTTTTTATAAATGGTAATTTATGATAATTATTTGTGTAACGCGACATTTAAAATTTCATTTGTATATATAATTCTGCTGAAGAATTGCGATTGTAATGTAATTAAATATAAGAATAGGTTAAATGTTTCTAAATCCACATAAATTGTTAAATTATGCAAAGAGTAAAGCAGGTTAATATAAAAGCCATTGTTTGTATCCACATTTTCCTTAATATTTATTTGGTATTGAAATTGATATTTGAAGCTTATTACATCCGACAAATATTTTCTAAATTAATGCTAATAGTGAAAATCGTATTGTCTGCGAGAAATCTATTAAACTGTTAATTAACTCGGTAAATAAAAAAAATAATGTTAAATAATTAAAAAACATAACTGCGTATGATTCTTAATACTTATGAGATTTTTCATCTTCCTCATCTGCCTCGCTTTTACCAAACCTTTATTTTAAAATAGTTTGCAACAGCTGAAACCTGCTAAGATGCACAGATTTTCTTCCGTGACCCGTATTAGCATAATATAAGTTTTGTCATAGCACCCAATGAAGTGTGAATTTCTAGCGTGAAGCAGATGCGATTCTGTGGAAGTGGTTGCTGGCTTATATATGAAGCGACCATTTCAGTACTTGAGAGCAGCAAGTGTAGCAACGCATCTGTGATCGACTTCAGATAAATCCTCTGTTGTGTATGAAGTTGCATACAGATGTGTATGGGCGGCTGTAATCACTTACTATCAGGTGCACTGCACTGCATGGTCGTTTGGTACTTAATCTGATAAATAAAACGTTGTTCTCCCGTTTCCAGGATCGAGATCCAGCCCCGCCACGTATACTGGTCGGAGAGCGGCAACCTGGTGTGCCTGGCGAAGGACGACGCGTACTTCGTGCTTAAGTACAACGCGGCGGTAGTAACGCGCGCTAGAGAGACAAACACCAACATCACCGAAGACGGCATCGAAGACGCGTTCGAGGTATTTTTATTAAAACGACAACCTCTAATCTGCGGTTTTAAAACTTAATTCAGTTGCGGCATTTGGACAAACATGGATGTGGGAAATATTAGCCTTGTGAGGCAAATAAGAGTATCTTTCTTCCATTTATTCCAGAGATAATGGAAACATCTTTACTTTTTTTTCTGCTGATATAACGATGCACTGATAAGTTTAAGAGTTTTATGCCTAGTCATATGACATTAAGATTAAACCAACAAGCGAGCATGTCCACTTGATCGTATGTGGTCATAGTCGTCAGGCAAAAAAAAATGTGAACTATGACTTTTCTATGTTCTGGGTGGTCTTAATGGATTGGTAGCAACACTGTTTTATCAATTGACTTCAATCACGACGTAAGGTTTCATTGCTTAAATTAAATGCAGTGGAGTTGAGAAGCGTGTGGCATTGATGCATCTAGCGCCCTATTGCAAACTTGCCCAATTGTTTTCCATTGAGCGAATTATTACCAGTTCAGCGGTAATAAATAGACTTCGCATTTCGATATGAATAGTATAATATGTCTTTAGTATTTGATATATGTCATATTTTGTGAGCTGCTCGGAAATTGTGATTTAGTAAATAGTATTATATAAATATTAATGGTTCGCATCGTTAGCTGATGGGGAAGGGGGAATTATTTAATATTCTTTCTCCGTTTGTTATTATTAATTAAAAGATGAATTTTACTTTGTAATAAAGTGGTTAATTCAAAATCTAATACAAATATCTTGCATTTGTGCACTAATATCTAGAATAACTTGCTAAGGCGCGAGTGCTTTAAACGATTTCTTTTAATCGGTAGATATAGAAGTCGCCAGAGTGGTGAAGGTTCAAAGAATGAAATCATAAAAGGGCAAAAACACAATATTAATTTTAACGCGTTTAAAATATTGTTTAGCTAGATAACATGATTGTGTTAATAGGACATAGGCGATAAATTACTGATAAAAATGGAACATTAATTTACAATCCTTATCTGCAAAGTTCGGTTAATATTCGTACTGAACAATTAACTACAAAATATAACGCATTCTGTGGAGTTAGTAATGTCAAAGCTGCTTAATTCCATGTCATGTTTAAATAATAAAACATGTATACATGCCTTAAGGTTAAAACCAGACATATGTACATAATATATTTCTGTTATGTTATTTCAAAGGTATATATTATAGCACACACAAAATCTACCTGTTCTGGTCCTGAGTAAAAAAAAGTTAATTAAAACAAATATTGATTAGAATTTATCAATTATTTATTTATAACACAACCCAATTATATAGGTCAAAATAGCTAAAAATATTTTAATAGTAAATAGGTTTGAGAAATAGTTTATTTTTACGTAAAATGCTATCAATTAAGTACATAGTTTTATGTTTCGTAACTACGTAAGGGTTCGTAGAGTAAGCAAATCTATGAAAACATTATAAGAAACATTGGCGTATAGTTATGATGATTGATGGTGAAATGATTTCTTTTGCCACTAAATTAAACGATATTTCTTTCAAACGTAAAACCATTATGGTTCTGTATAGCACATGGTGTTTATTAAACAATAGAAGTATAAGTTTGTAATGTTAATATGTGGCGCTTAAATTATATAGATTTGCAAATATAATCCTTTGTAGGATTGTTTTCCCAATGTTTATACTATAATATCTTAATAGGTGGTGGGCGAAGTAAACGAGGTGGTGAAGACCGGGCTCTGGATTGGCGATTGCTTCATCTACACCAACTCCGTGAACCGACTTAATTACTACGTAGGCGGTGAAATTGTGACCATCTCGCACCTCGATCACACAATGTACATACTCGGATACGTGCCCAAGGAGAATAGGTAAGTTTTTTCCAACAACAACTTTTAGACCAAGTTCTATTGAAGTTTTGTTGAAAAATTACCAAAATAGATACTGTACGACAACTACAACCAAATTTAATATTTTCAAACCGCACACTACTATATGGTTCCATGTTTCTTACAAAAATAAACTTTAAATATAGCATTTTAATTAATATGATGGAATAGTACATTTTACTTACTGACTTTATATATTTAGGTTTATTGGCGTGGAAAATGTTTTAAAAATAATATAGTTAAAATGTAGCATTTGAGAGACTCGCAATATAATCTTATATTGTAAGTCTCTCAAATGCTAAGCATATGCAAGTTAAAAAAATCTGTAAACATTGAATGCAAGCTGTGTTTCCAAAACAGATGAAATCGCCATAACGCGACTTTCGATCGCTAAAAGTACAAGCTTCATTATTAGATCTGTAAATGGATTTATACATAGCTACACTACAAATTTATGACATGAATTAATTCGTACTCATTCGCACAGATTGTACCTCAACGACAAGGAGTTGAACATCGTGTCGTACTCGCTTTTATTGCCGGTGCTGGAGTATCAGACTGCGGTGATGCGAGGCGACTTCGAGACCGCCGACCGTGTATTGCCAACCGTACCTCATGATCATCGCACTCGAGTGGCACATTTCCTTGAGAAACAGGTTAATATCAACATCCTACCTACCGAAATTTTGTTGGATTTTTTTATTTCTCTTTGCCGAGGTATTTCGTTCTTGTTCCATGAGCGGTGGTCACGATGAAAACGACGTTTTCGCGATTATATTAGTCTAAAATCATATAAGACCAAAGTAGTTCGAGCAGGGAGGTATCACCACACCTATTTCGATGGTGATGCAGTTCTTGCGTTGCGATGGCAGGAAGTGGATGCCGGCAGGCTTATATATGTGACGACCATGTTAACGCAACCAATGAAGGCAACTGTAATCGGCGTCGAATAGTAGTAGTATGGAATAGCTCACAAATGTTTATGGGTAACAGGAACTATTTATCATCAGTTGACTGCCTGTCCATTAGCTACTTATGTATGCCGCAAATTTATGTTTTGCGATGGCCGGTATTGTAGGCCCATCATACTCTCATTGCTTAGGTTTGCCTTTATTATATCAATCTACAATTGTCCTACTGCTGAGTATAGATCTCTTCGTAAAGTAAGAGGAACTAAGATCAAAGTCCACTGCTCTGGCCCCTAGTGAAAATGAGAATAAGTGTGAGTTTTATTATTGGCAAAAATGTGACTTTTACTCGTCCTGTTATGAACTGATTTCTCCAATGGCAACAATCAGACTTATATTCGTTTTCACGAATGACACAGATATGTGTCCGTTATTTTATGTATGTTCTTAAAGCTATCATATTGAAGGTGGTAGAACTCTTTGTGGTTCGACTCCGGAAGCACCCACGCTACACCTATTTCTGTGTTATGCGCTGCTGTGTTCTGGTCTGAAGGGTGTGGTAAGGGAGACATACTTTTCCGAGGCATCCCATCTTAGTCCCCAGGTGTTGTAACACATCTGTGGCTAACCTTATGTGAGACTTTGTTACCTGGGGTTGATTACAGATGTCTATGGGAAGCAGTAGCCACTTACCATCAGCTGGGCTGCATGCTAGTTTGCTTCTTCCATACTATGAAAAAAAAAATACATATACATATATTAATGCCGACCGTATATGAGCAGGGTTTCAAGCAACAAGCGCTAGCGGTGTCGACGGAGCCGGAACACCAGTTCGAGTTGGCGCTCTCGCTGGGCGAGCTGCGCCGCGCACAGCAGCTGGCGACGGAGGCGGCGGCGGCGGAGGGCGAGCCGTCCCGCACCGCAGCCGCGCGCTGGGCGCGCCTCGGCGCCGCCGCCGCCACCGCCGCGGACACGGAGCTCACCAAGATATGCTACCAGAATGCGAAGGATTATAGCGCGCTGTTGCTCTTCGCTGCCAGTACTGGTGAGTTTTATAAGCGTTTTTTTAAATTACGGTATGTTTTGTCAGCGACATGTACAGAACGAACTACGCCTGTAGATGTAAATTATATTGTAGATTGCAGTTCATACATTTTATATAATAGGCGACCTTTTTAGTTCTATGAATCTATGGGGAGCTGATTGACAGTGACCGCTTACCATAAAATCAACTGTATACTCATTTGCTACTCCTTTTATATTAAAAGCTTGATGCTTGATTATCCATCTCGAATGTATATCTAATAGCAATTGCGATCTTGGAACTTTTTAAAATAACAGTCATTCATTCAACATAATATCTTATTGTTACAATTATACTGATTTATATTAAATAAAATATTGGTTGTCTAAAATTGTATTATACCCATACAAATTTATGTATGAGTGTTTTTAATGTTACGCTATACAAGATGTTGTTAAATAACTGATTTAATCGGTTTATATTTCAACAAAATAAATGGACAAAAGTCTACTAGTTAAGTTAATTATGTATGCCTTGATATTTTTGTAAATCCTTACCGAAATTTTCTGACATTACGTACATTCACATTTTCGTCTAGTTACATGGTAAGTTAATAATATTTACATTATGTTCAGGCGACAAGCCGTTACTAGAGGAGGTGGCGCGCACGGCGGAGGAACAAGGCGACGATAACATCGCCTTCGTAGCCTACTTCATGCTCAACGATCTGGACTCTTGCCTGCAGCTGCTCACTAACAGGGGCAAGCTGGCCGAAGCTGCCTTCTTCGCCAGGTAATTATAATTTTCTAGTGTATATGTTCACATTTTAAGTTAGTTGTAAGTTACTTGAAATCTTAACTTGGAGCCGATACATGTATATAAAGTTAAAGTTTTGTAAATGTGTCTGAGTTACTACCATAACCATAATACAGTAGTGCAAATACTGATGTTATGAGGCAGAAATGGAAGTGACGGTAATACCGCCATTGTTAGTGAATGATGTTAACAATAATGAGTTAACTTACACGACCGATGATAGTCTTGATGTTTAAAGAGCGGTCTTTCTAGCTCAGGGTCCGAGATGTCATACATCATCATTCTACGCTTGCGTACTTAATTTTTCCAATTATAGTTCGCAGCATTTGGGCAATAATTGATAGATGATGTGATTGAAGTGGAAATTGCAGTTAGACTGATGGTAATTAGTCACTGCCGCCCATGTCTCCATAAAGAACAGGACTTTTACATGAAGCCAATCATAGATGTGTTTGCCACTCCCAAGAAAAATAAAAATGGTCGCCTGACATGTAACTTAGCCAGCATCCACATTGTTCCATCAAAACAAGATTTCGTTCACGTTAGAAAAGGATTCGAAGGTATCTCCTGGTGGCACTATAATTTTTCTACCACATTACAAATAGTGTCAATGCAGCCCTCATTTGTATAATAATGTACATCAGATCGTACGCACCGTCGCGTGTGGGTGAGCTGGTGCAGAAGTGGAGGGACGCGGTGAGCTCGCAGGGCAGCAACAGGAAGTCTGGCCAGTCCCTCGCCGACCCACACCAATATGAGAACCTCTTCCCTAACTTTGCGGTGAGTAATTAGTATTATATGCCGTATTGTAACGCGTGCCGTGTCGTGTGCCTTGAGTAGTACAACTGCCTCTTCCCGTGGATGTCGTAGGAGGTGACTAAGAAATAAAATCCCGAGAGAAAGAGATAGATTAATAAGCATCTTCCTGTGTATCACCAACATTCAAGCCAGGCGTGGCAAAAACCCACGTTAGGGGAGGTCTATGTCCAGCGATGGACCTCAAAAAGCTGATAAATAGTTGGACTCCCGTGGCATAGGTCATATTAGGATTCGTTTACACCGCCTAGTCAAATGACCTTGTCGTGGACTTGCCGGTCGCTTGCATCAAATTGACGTATCTGATTGATTAATAGTTAATTAACAGTGCAGTTTATTGTATGCGTATCCGTGTTTCGAAGAAACTATAAGGAATTCATTAGTGGTTTTGCGGTTGCTCAAATAAATCGAGTTATAACCGCAACACTGATTAATAATGTAATAGCATTAGCATTGAAGTCACAATAACGTATGGGTAGAAGACTCGTTTTAGACTACTTAGTACAAGACATTCGTAATGGTCGCTGTTTTTTAAAAATACACTCATAAAAAAGATAAAACACCTAAAAATTCAAAACATAAGTTTTTTAGTTAGTTTTATTGGATAAAATATCTTGTATTTAAAATTAGAAATAGAAACATAAATCATCATCGTACAAAGTTTTTTAACAAACATTGTAGAGTTAAACTGAATGATGAGTACATTGTACATTTAATGATATCTAAACTGTAGCGGCAGTGCAAGTACCGCACATAAATTTATTATATAACTACCCCCGGCTACCGTGACATTGATAATGTAGCAAGTACCGCACCAAATATTTATTTTGATACTACCCCCGGCTATAGTGACAATGACTGTGTATCAGGTACCGACATAAACATTTATTATGCAACTACCCTGGCTATGGTTACAATGATATTTCGAGTTCTTCCGAAACCATCCTAAGATGTTCAGAGTAA
>MOOZ01000121.1:654432-665056 GCA_002930495.1 Cecropterus lyciades | reverse complement strand
TCGTCGGGCTCTTGCTACCGTCTCTATACCTACGACCTTAGAACCTGTTGGTCTTTTTAGGGACGATGGCAAGAGACCCAATGGGATCACTTTAGTGCCTTGGAGTCTCGGACGACCCTTGATATGTTACGCGACATGTGTCGATACGTTGGCCCCGTTTCACGTTACTAACACCTCCGTGAGTGCTGGGGCCGCAGCCGACCATGCTCAAACTCTGAAGCGCCGTAAATATAGTAATGTTTTAAACAATTATTTGTTTGCGGCGCTTGCAATAGAAACAATGGGTCAATGGTCATCAGACATGAAAAAATTCATGTCAGATATGTCTGCCAAGCTTGTTCAAGCTTCCGGAGACCAAAAAGCTGGCGACTACTTTGCACAAAGATTAAGTCTCGCCGTGCAGCAAGGTAAAGCCGCCAGTGTTTTGGAAACCATGCCTCACAGGCCATTCTACATGGCTTCTAGATTATTTATTATATATTTTTTGTATATATATATATGTATGGTTACAGAATTAATTTTAAGCTTTTTCTGTTTTCCTTTTCCTTTGTTAATTAATTTTAATTTCGATACTCACAAATAAATACATAACGTCTAGAAGTATATATATATATATTTTAATATTTTTACTTGACTATTTTAACGAAAACTTATATAACTGTTTCATTATGACCAAAAAAATTATTTTAAGCACTTAGGATTTTTGTTTTAATATTTTTAAGAATGTTACTTGTTTCATAAAGTCGTGTCGTTGGCGGAATTTTTAATAAAATAATGATCGTCAGCTGTATTTGTAAAGGTTTGCTAAGTAGGTAATGACTCATAATTACTTGTAAATATTATCGCCACAAGTAGGTAGATACCTGTATTATTACCTGCACGCTCGTTAGTGTGTCTCGATCATCACGAAACATTAAGAAACTCGTTAATTGACTCTTAACTCTACGATGACTATATATTTTTTGTAATACTACATTCAAAAATTTGGTATAGTGATTTTGGGGAATGACTATAGTTTCGTAGTTCTTTTTTTATTCTCGAGGAGAAACCTGATAAACTACCGCGAAGCCATAGGAACGATGCCAGGTTATGTAGATTTTTTACGTATATGTCTTCAGCGCTGCGAAGAGGATTCCGAGATCTCCAACGAAATGTAAGTGGAAGTCGGAGTCCTCTGAGCATGGTGTCCCATCGGGCTCTACTTAGGTCAGCTACTTGGCCCACCGCACCGTCCTTTACAATGGTATGCGACCACATATACCACCTTCCTTTCCGGGGTCGCTTGACTGGACGGCTTGAGCCCCTATTCTTGCTCTCCGTAACCCTGGAAGCCTCCTTTTAGTCGCCGCTTACGACAGGCAGGAATACCGTATCTCTATATTCATCACGGAACTACGGGGACGAAATTTCATAGCGTTTACATACATTATTTACATACATTGCATGGATAAATGGTAGGGTAGGGCGATATAGGCTATATAGGGGCTGATATAGCTCCTCAATGATAAGTCTCAATGGATTGTTTTGCAACCTGATGGATTAGTAATTTATACCTTTCAAAAGTGTCTATAGTCATTTCTTGCCAATAACACACATTTAAGAGCTACAGCTATTGGAATGCAGAAAGTCAGTCACACGTGGGTGAGGTAAGTTGAGCAAGGGTACGGGCAAGTTGAGCACTTTAAATGTCTAGAAATGGAATAAAAAAAATGTTTGACAATCAACTCTTTATTTATAGTGTATTAGTGACAAATAAACAAAAATTATAATATTTTTCTTCTTATTGTTCACTGATAATAGATTTCATAAAAAATCAACGTGTCTTAAGTTTAACTTTAGAGTTAGATATGTTTTTTTCAGTTATAAACCTAACTTCAATATTATGTTATATACAATATAAGCTATATATTTTATGAGAAAAAAAATTATTAGATCTCAGAAACTTAATCGTCGTTCTCACTATTGCGATTGACACGAAAAAAAAGTAAGAGCAGCAGCTGGCACACACTTCGTATGTGCCCATTCCGTGCAAACTTGACACTGCATTAAATTTTCTCCTGGTAAACTTTCTGAATAGCCTTCGCAACAAATCAAACAGGAATAATCGTGATCGTTGCATCCTATATGCATCCTAAAAAAAGAAAAACATAAATTACTTGTACAATCTTGTACAGTCCCCTCTTTTGAAATTGTGTCAAAAACGAGGTCGTGAAAAATTATACTAGGCAGCTGATTTTGTCTGTTACTTAGATAATATTTTTAAAATTTAACAGCCACTTTGTCCTACTTACTACTACCTACCTACTAACTTATAATTACCATCTAGCAGAGTCTTCGCGAATAGCTTCGTTTCGATGAGACGCCCAATAATTTTTTTTTGTAAAACTATTTGTCCTACAAAACTGGTTAGGAATAAATTGTTAAGTTTCCTCAAATTAACATGTTGTGTCTCTGCTTCTTTAGCTGCCACAATCGAGAATCGTTGTCGGGAAAGAAGTTGGGCGTCTCAACGAAATGAAGCTACTCTCGAAAAATTAGCTTGGTAATAAGTGTTATAAAATTCACGGGGGATCCCGGACTATATGCGTGCGGTGAATAGTTTCGAGATATTTCGATTGCCCAACGTGCGCCTATGCTCAACTAGCCCTGCCCCACCCCACGTACCTAAATACAATAGATGAACAGCAAAATTTTAAAATAAAATAAAATTTAAAGTATAAAAAACCCCCAACGCTATTAAGATAAGTGGGCACCGATTAAAACGTTAAAAATAATATTTATAGATGAGCCATAAAATTCGAGCGAGTTACACCTATATTTTAATTATAGGAATATAACATTTGCTCGTTAAGATTGTACTACAATCTCGCGGCGGAGTGCCGTTAAGTTTAGAGACTAGATATCTACCTACCTAGCTAAAATTAATAGGGAGACTTAACAATTTAAATCTAGTAAATAAATAAATTTTCAATCGAATAAACGGTCTGACCAAGTTAAGCGGTACCCTTCCGCTTAGTTTAAATGTAAGTTATTTATTATGCCCTTTCATTTCGTACCCCATTTGTGTATCCATCCATCCATCAGCCCTTTCATCAGCAGTGAACCTCCTGCTGGACATAGGCCTCCCCAATACGGCGCTACTCTAACCGGTCCTGTGCCTACAGATTTGTGTATATTAAAAAACAATTTTTTTCATCACCACTTTCACCATATATAACTGACTGAACCGATTTTGATAAAACATATTTAAGAACCAGCACCCGGAAACCTGCTGACTGATAAAAAAACCGCATCCAAATCAGTTCACCCGTTTAGGAGCTACGTGTCCACAGACAGACACACAGACAGACATAGCAGTCAAACTTATAACACTCCTTTTTTGCGTCGAGGGTTAAAAAATCATAAATCGAATAGTGCTTTGGTACTTATGTACCTACTTATCATATATTTTAATATTGCACGATTATCTTGTTTAGTTACTATAATTGTATAGTTATACATGTTAAAGTTCTGGAATTAATGTTCCGTATTTAATGCATGAATATAAAAAAATCATACAATGTACATTATTTTTTATAATTATAAATTAACTGATTATGGTTATAAGACACATTATCATTTAACCTTGTATGTCAAATTAAGGCTGACTGCCCATTGGCTATTATCTATATTACGTTTGAGCGATAGTTACTAAACCTACCATCCTGCCACTGAAGCTGCTAATCTGTTTCTTAAAATGCTCCTGCTTGAACGACAAGTTTTTGGAACGACCGACGAGTTAATATATTGAAATGTTACAATTTTTGGGCTTAGCGTGCAAAGGACAGTGGACGCAATTTTTAATGTCAATGGGGTATAGCTAAAGTCTTATTGAAAGTTTGTGGATTCTCAAACTTTATCCCGCAGCCGCCATTTTGAAAAAGGTATGGAAATCGTTTTCACGCTTAACCGGGTTAAGTATTCGTAAGAGAAAACTGTAAAAGTAAAAAAAAAACACATTCATTTTTAAACATTTTCTCGCAAAAGTAAAAATAACAAAAGTATAAAAAATCTAAGTTAACTAAATTTATTCATTCATGCATAGAAATATTTTAGTCACTACAGAAAAATGACGTCGGATCATTTTGAAACAGGAGTATTAAAAGAACAATAGTCATTATAAATTTAAAAAATGCCAATAAGAGGTGAGCCTAATTCCACCAAAGCAGAAACCAGTTTGCATGTTACTTATTTCCTATATTAGTTTATTATAATTAAGTATCTAGGTAGGAGTAGGACGCTGAATTGTTAATTATATTTATTTTTAAATGGAATCTATTTCTCGATATTATGTTATTTATACGTACTTAACTGAGGTACAATAACAAACGCATGAGATCTTTTCTTCACCTGCAAAACCCAAAAATCTTCATTAGCATTGATTAGCAATGCTAATGACTCTCTCTCTTTAAGAACCTAAGTATTATCTCTGAAAATATTGCATCGTGTTCATACTTTACATTATTACTGACACTGCCATTGTTTGATATTGTTTTTATTTTTTTCAGTTACAACTGGAAGATGAGTAACAAATAACGACTGTGTCTGGAACATTAATTTATTGAATTTATACTGTAGACTGTGGACTAAAATGTTCCAAACGAGAAAACAAAGTGTTTAATCATATTCCTGACGTTGATACATTGCATTACTGAGATGTAAATTATAATTTTAATACTAGACGAATTTTAATATTGGATGTTTATGATTTTTAATTTTGTTATTTTTATATAACGTATATCTACCGTTTTACTTGTTGTTCACACCTTAATGGTGTGAAACAGGTGTGTTATGACAGATTCATTATAATTTTATAAAATATAACAGTAGTAAGGTAAGTAAGTCATAGTATTGTCACCACAAGATTGATTTCATTGTTCATTCACTTATAGTTATTTCTGTGGAATGTTAGTATTGAATACCGTTGACGTGGACTTTTATTACCATCGTTCATATAACACGCAAAATGTATTAACGCTATTGCGATATCGGCTACAAGAGATGAATTGAAACAATTTCTGACTGCGTATCGAAAATTAAAATAAAATTTAACAGTGTGATTTTTTAATAGAGTTTAGAGAGTTTTCAGTTGCACCCAAAATACTCTTAACAAAATTGTGAATAACATTGATATTACCTATTTAAATTCAAAATAGAATGAATACAGGACTACATTGTGGTTATTATGTTAATATAAGGATATAAAGATATACTATAAAGATAAATTTGTTGCCTTGGATTTTTACAATCTCGTAATAGTTAGATTACCTGTACAAAAGAATTTTGTACATTGCGTTTTTTTTTACAAAATTTATTCAGTGAAATTTCTTTTTCTCGAATTTTGACCAAATTGATAGCGGAATAGCCTTTTAGTGCAGATTCTATTTACTTTTATATAACTTCTAGAATAGGTAATTGGGCGCATATTTTATTTCTTGCACAATTGTTGACATATATGAAATGGATATATGAAACGTTGACAGAATTAAACATTGCTATTGTTTAGCGAACAATGGATTCTATAAGTTTCTAAATATATTTTTTTAAGTGCACTAAAACTAAAAATGCTAGCCGAAAATCTTAATTAACTACTGTGTACTTTTTACCAGATTATACTTTATGGGTGCACGCTAATACTAAATTATACCCGAAGAACAACGATTTTTTTTTTTTAGGTTAATAGGTTAGTAAATCTATACAGAGACAATTTATTGTTACCGAAGAACAATAACTGTTGTTGTTATACTTTCCCATAATTAAAAACTATTGACGATATACATACTTGACACGATATTTTAATGTCATAATACTATAGTGCACTATGCTTTATTTTATTATTATGCTCCCAAAAAATATTCGGCGAAAAAACTCTCCGCCATCATGTCATACAGTAGCGTAAAAATGTGATTGAGGCTATATAAATTAAGTATTTCCTGTTCGCAATGTAACATGGTTCAAAATTCTTTACATGGCGACACGATTCATGTTATAAGGTAGGTATTTATTACATTTATTGGAGTTTACTCCTTAAGAATTGATTTTCTTGTGAAAATCGATTCTTATCCTCAGTTAAAATATTAACCATAGCTCGTGATCGAATGTCTCGTCCTCAGTCAAAATATTAACCATAGCTCTCAGGTGAGGCCTTATCCCCGGTAAATCTCGGAGCACGGCAGTGCCCCCGCAAAGACGAGCCAAGCGAAGCGCAAGGGCACTACCTACCTTTTCTCAGTGTTTCGACGTTGTTTTGAACCCTCATAGAATTTATTTCCGAAGTACCAGATAGTTCAAATTTCCAGGATATGATATCAATAATAGACTCATTAAACATACAAAATCTCAATTGAATAGCTCTAATACTTTAAATTTTATTGATATCTAAAATACACCGATTTCGTCACTGATACACTCACTGACACACTGATAATCATCAAAATGTTTGGCTACGTTTGTATGAGACGTGACGAAGTGCCAGAAAGCCGAAATTTGGTATGTAAACAAAGTTCAGTATACAAAAAAACACTACAGTGCCCCCCCCAGATAGACTTATAACTTTCGTCCCCCATCCCATAAAATTGGGATGTTTGAATGAGACTTTCTCTAATTTTATGAATTAGGACATGAAAGTTTACACGGGAGTGTAGGATTACTAATTGATATTGGGTCATTCAATTTCTCTTGTGGGCATGCTTATGTAGCACTCTCTAGTACCTTATAAATATAGACATTGCCAGTATTAAAGAACAACAATCAGCTATAGTTAAATATAATCGTTTAAGAGTGAAATATCGCCCTGAATTATCGCTTATGGTAATCAGTAAACCATGAAAGAAAAAAGGCAAAAACAGAGAATGGGCTATGAAAACCGACACTGCTGATGTGGCAAAAATGACGAAAAAATGACACTAAAAAGACTGCGTAGAAACTTACAAAAAGAAATGAAATCCCACCAAAAACATTTCATGTAAAATGTTGCCAAGACGACCACATAAGGTTTGCCATGTGAAAAAGATATCAGATCTCATGTAGAGCCAAGCTGCTGAATCTACACGGCCTAACTCTACCGAGCCTAACTTCACATACTACATATCAGTAAAAATATATGGCTTGGCCGTTTCGCTACCGTCGTGGAGGTGGTGCGAATATTTGGTTTCTGAAGTAAGTAACGTTGATTGAGGTTCCCGTGTATTATGCTGCGGTTTTGCAGCGAAGTTACCAACACCACTGCATGATTGAGCAAATCAAAGATTAGTGCCATGTTCGCCATTTACGTTAACACTAAGACCTTTCCTCTCCAGCAGCTTAAACAAACAATTTCGACACGAGTTTTGCTGTTTTTAAGTTGTTAAAGAGTCCTTTTGCTATCGTGTAGCCTGACATTCAGGAGGATGTCAGGCTATACGACAGCAGAACCTAGTTATAATGTCGTGTCAATTTTGTACATTTTAAACTAAGAAGAAATGTCACTCTAGAACTAATAGTTGCCCTCCCTGTATATTACAAGTTAATTGGATTTAAAAAATCTTTCTTTGGACTCGAGGCAATCTCAAAACACAAGTTTTCAGAGTCATTCACTTCTCAAAAAGCCTATAAAATCATGTGTCAAAAACATTAAAATCTGCACAAAATTAAATAATCACCCAATTGCATATATAAATAGACAAGACTAAACATACAATGTACTTGGTGACGAAGACAGTGGTGTGATTGCGGAGTCGCAAAATCAGGAAATCGCCACTTATAGAGTCCACAGAGGCGTAGCGCGCCGTCTAATGAGCTGTCCGAGCTCAGATACACTCAATTGTGAACATAATTTCTACTACTTTTTGTTTCCATCACCGCCCGCATACGAAGTTAGTCATATATTTAATGGATGGTCGATGGCCGCAATATAAAATTTATATGTGTATTTCAACGACGACTCCTTAATGAACTGATAATTGGTTACATCTGAAATCTAGATGTTTTAAGTCTAAAAGAGGTAACAAATTTTGTCATGCAACATTATTATATATTATGACTGTATATTGCAAAATTTACCACAATGTAGTTTTAATGATATTATAATCTCTAAGTACAAGGTTATGGAGTATATTACATCCCATGATTGTTTTTCAAGTATTATTATGTGATTTCGTTTTTGTTACGGAAATAACAAACTGTTTAACGCATACGATGCTAAGTGTCAACTGCAGTTGACAGATACATCTATTGTCGATCTGATTGCAGTGGCACTGTAATTACAATTAGGTACGCATTTGGACAGTAGTGTTAAACGTTGCTGTGTTCTCGATTGTATGGTTTTTAAATAAGATGGAAGTATTAAACAAGCTTGAATCCACCTGATGGTAAGTGGACACTGATCTATGTCGTCGTCGATGAACATCTGTAACATCCATATAAAACAGGTTTTACGTGATACCTATTACATTCAAATTCGCATCTCCACGAGTGCCACTCATCTCATAAACTTCTCACCGCCACTTGTGGACATCGTGAACTAGTGGATGTTCATCTCATGTGTAAACCACGCACGGGGCATCCTCATCCTTCCACCAAAACGTTGAATCAGTTTGCTACAGGACCCCTAATTAATTGTCTGATTGACTGCATGTCGTTTAATATTCTAATCGTATATACTCGTATTGAACGCTATTTAAATTTGAATGGCTATATGCTATGCAGAAAAATATATTCTGTTTCATGTCTTATCACATACAAAATTTAACAAGATACATAATTTTATTATAGTTATTATGACATAAGTATTATGAATTAAAACCTAATCCTAAGTCCAAAGTAAGTATGTGCTCTAAAACATAAAAAAAATATTAGCTTAGTTTGTGGTTTGCTAGATAAACATAATTTAATTCATCATGAAATGTGTGCGTGATCGTCGTCTGCATCAGAGCTCGCTGCGTTGTTAGAATGTCTATGTCTGTTTACTTACACGGAATATTTTAGTTATCTAATGCTATTTTTTGATGCTTTGGGCGTTTAAGCCAACGATTCCACGCAGTGATACTGTGTTGTTTGTATATTTAAATATGGTAATCTGTCCGGCATTTTATAACTCAAATACGTTTTGTAAATATGGTATTATACATGCTTAAGTACCGTTACACCGAATACCCAGAACACCGAAGACAGTCAGCACAGAAACGTAGCGTGCCGAAGGCGTAAGGGATGACCCGTTCTGAGCGGCACGTTTTGGGGCGGCGGAGATAGTTTTTCATATTATATGACGTGTATTTTCAAGAAAAAAAATTCAAAAATAACTTGATACTTGTCCAACAAAAGTAGGAAGTTAAGTCTGAATGGGGCACATATGGGACAAAATTCACTTTTTGTTTGCGTCTCAAACCCAAGCTAACTCCGTGGAACGGCCAGTAGTAGTTGATCAATCTGAGACACTCATATCCTATTTAGTCACGGCCAACGTTAGGTTTAACCGGTTGCTTTCGACTGTAACGTACCTTAAACTAGCAAATACTTAGTTGTATTCAATTATAAAAAATCTATACCGAATTGGTAAACATTTACGTTTTTGCGTTTTTCCTTTTCATTGGACGTTTGTGAATTATTTCAGTACTTTAGCCGTATTTTATTGATTCCAGGTGATAGGCAGATAGCTGGACGAGATGAATAACAAGGAGAAAGTAAACATCAGTCACATCAGTGGGAGCACATTTACCGTTCAGGATGGAAGGTTAGGAAACTAGTTACTGATATTAATTAAAAATATTATTAAGTATGGTTCATACTTAATGTTCACAATACAACCATATTAGCATAACCAGCATCTAACATAATCAAACATATAATTGTATTATAGTGCATATAAATTAATACAATGAATCTTTAGTTGGAACGTTTTCGAGCATACAAATGGATTATGCATTACAAGACAGAAATTGAAAAAGACAATATCTAAATAGAATAATTATCATACACTCATAATCCTACGTGCATAGTGCATACAATATTTGTAAAGAATGAATTCCCGAAAAGTATGATTTCTTTTCTTTACGTTTTTACTTACTTACTTTTACTTTTTACTTTTACTTTACGTATTTTTCATTACGTTTTACTTTGAGATGACTAAACTTATAAAGACATTATGACTAATTATTATAATAAACAACTTGATTATTTACGTTAAAACAATATAAGTTATTTATAATTTTAATTTGATTAATTGTAACTTTTTATTCCTCTCCAGTAATACTTATATAGTATTAAATTGTAGAATATTTCAAAGTGGCTTGTGTAATGAAAACTATGCGGAGCTATGCTATACTATGCTATATGCTATACTCGATACTTTTGTTTCGATACCAAGTATTTTAGTATCAATATAAATCTTGCGATACTAACTGCCGAAAGTAGTTGGTATCGAATCGAATCAAACTGTACGAATGTAATTTAACAATTTTTGATTTGTGAACGCACCATCTATGCACTATCTATGTGAACAAGTCAGACTATGGAATGGGATTTAAGGAAATCAATATTTCCCTGGTTGTATAAGTTTGCTCTAAAATATTTAATTGTTGAAACATCAGTTCCAAGTGAGTACTTATTT
>MOOZ01000121.1:605233-651999 GCA_002930495.1 Cecropterus lyciades | reverse complement strand
CTAAATATATATTTTTCTAACTCATAATTTTTAAAAGGTATGTAAGTGCAAATTATAAGAAATGGCGATTCAATTAACCCCTTAATACCAAAAAAAATGTTAACATTACCGTAAACAGCTGAGCCATTTGTGAAGAAAATAAATTAACCTTTCCTGGGACGGCAATCTTGACATTCGTAGCGAATCTAACGTTAATTTTCTGTAGCTAAATCGCTTACAGAAATAATTTGTGACAAAGCTCTCGACTATTCCAATTCTGTGCAAATCGCTGTTTAAAACGTCCACAAGATAACGAAAAATCAAAAAAATAGCACCTTCCACAATTTCAGGAAAATTTGTACAGACCACTGTATACAATGCTATAACATTAAATACATTACGTCGATATTAAAAATAAACTATGTAACAGCATAAATATGTGTTGAATATTTATTGTATGGATGAAAAAAATTGTTAGTAGATAATATTAAAATGTAGTAACGGCTATAAATATTAAATGACCAGTAATACTAGCCAACATAAAATTAAATTTAAATTTAAAATTCTCCCAACGCTATAGAGATATGTGAGCAAACATTAAAAAAGTCAAAAACAATATCTATAGATGAGCCATCAAATTCGAGCGAGTTACACTTATATTTTAATTCTAGAAATATAATATTTGCTCGTTAAAATTGTGCTGCAACGTCGCGGCGGAGGGGTACCGCTTAACTAAGTCAGATCCTTTACTCGATTGACTATCTATTTATTTATAAGATTTAAATTGTTAAGCCTGTGAACGTGACGATTTCTTAATTTCACTATCTAGTCTCTAAACTTTGCGGTATCCCTCCGCGACATGGTCCATCCATAAATTACGTCTCACGAATTTTTATGATTTTTGACCCCTCCGCCTCCTGTCACAGCTGGCCACAGTTGCGAGACCCCCCCTCCCTACCTAGACCTAGTGTGACGTCACATATTTTGTAATTTTACACTTGAAGATTTAGGAAATTAAAACAGCACTGTTCCGAAATTATTTTTATTGTCGTTTAGTTTAATTATTTTTCATTAAAATTAACATCAAATCAAGCATAGGTATGAAGATTAATAAATCCTAAAAACAGTATTTTATATTAATAAAGGATAAAAACATAATTATATTGAGTCCATATACTTCGAACCCATTCTTTTATATTATTTATAACTGGCATAGTAGTCACATCATTCTCATTTGGACAGTAACATCACAAACGTTCATTGTGTCAACATCTTCATCTAACCATAAAGCTTAATTGTCTTCATTCAAATCATTCTATGTGTTGTAAGTGTGAAGTGTTGTGATACTTAGATATAAAACATGATATTTTGAAAAAATATGATGTCACGAAATGTGGGACAAGGGGTGGGGACCCCTTGTCATACAATGTCACACTTCGTCGACCCCCATCCATCCCCCTTAAAGTGTGACGTAATTTATGGATGGTCCATTGCGAGAAATTTTGATTATAACGCTACGTATAAAAATACCACTTAAACAAAAAAGATAAAATATTTAAAAAGTAAAAAAGGAACTTCAATTTGATACGTACATATGTAATAGCTGGCCCCGTCGTTCCTCCCCGACTTAACTTTGATAAACTTAAATTCAATATTTGATGCGATTTCCACCAAACAGACAGACAGATGATCTAAATATAGAAATGGCTATTATAAATTATACTCAGTTCTCCAAATTATATTTTTGCAAATATATATAGGTATGTGATGTTTAATGACGCTTAACTTTCATTTGGATTATACATATGTATGCATAGAAAGATTAGGTGATCCATAAATTTAATTTGTGTGTGGTGTGAAGAGTGTGGTAAAATATTTAAGATCATCAGAGTGACTGTCCGATGACTCGGGTAGAGTATTACTATTCTCTACTGTTCTCTACAGTGAAGAGAACTTTAGAGAATAGACTAAAAGTGTAGAGTCTACACTAACCAATAAAATCTATAGATTTCTCATTGGTAGTAAGAAGTCTTTCCGAACATGAACCCGCAATCCGGTCACTGCCACTTCCGTATCGGTTACCAGTTGGTTGCCCAATAGTATCCCATGGTCCGCTGAATGGGAGGACTACGTACTTATATGTTACTTGCAATACTGAGTTATTGTTAGCATATATTCGTAGGACCGAGCTTTCACTTTCAACATTGGATCCCCCAATTTGGCGTTTGGATTCGTCAGTCGCCTGTGGAACAGCAGGTCTAACAGCCGGCTCGGAACGCGTGACCAACATTCTTCAAAATGGTAAGTCTAAACAGTTAAGCATTATATCAGAAACATTGCATAAATCATTTAAAATGAGTTTTTGTAATAATAAAGTAATGAGGGATATAAAAATATGAAGTTCATAATTGTATTTATATTTGTAATTTATATTTTATTTGTATTCGATTAAATCAAAATTACGATGAATCATAATTTTGTCTCCTTGTCACGTAACAAAATAAGGTATAATATAGTGTGACGCCTGACACGTGGGCCCTAATCGTGGATAATCTAGTAAATCTTTGACTTCCTGCTTGTATTGGATGTGATATAAAACATTATTACTCCTCTGTGTCTCGAACACTGTTGCACAACCGATTCCAATTGATTCCTTGGTGTCACTGAATAATTGAAAAATTGCTTCTGTGGAAAATGAACTGCTAGATTTATATTCCTTTTTCCTTTCTAGTACAAGGGGAGACGTGTCAAATAGGTAATACATAAAATAATGCTATGTAAAGCTCAATTTATTTTTCTAGAAATCCACCTTCATCTTTCTTCTTCTTCATTGTGCCATCTTGGTGGCGACGGTTGAGGAACCGACTTCTAAAGACCTAGTAGTGGACGATGAGAACACCGAAGATTTGGAAAGAAAGCATCGTAAGAAAAAGAAGCAACAGAACTATGGCCCCTGCGGATACGGTGGCTATGGTAGATCGTTTGGCGACAAGTTTTTCGGGTCTCCATCTCATCCCGATTATACCTACGTGAACGCTCCAGTCATGAACTACTTCTTTGGATGTGGTGTTGCCGCCTTACCAATAGTTCCTGTTGCTCCTATAGCACCAGTTGCAGCGTATCCAGTTCAACACGGACACGGCGGGCACGGACACGGCGGGCATGGACACGGAGGTCACGGACACGGCCACGGGCATGGAGGGCACGGCGGCTATGGTGGTAACGGCGGTTATGGCGGACAAATCGGTCAATTCGGCGGTGGTAACTTAGGTTACAATCAACAGTATCAGTCTCCATACAATCAGGGCTACCAGGCTCCTAACCGGCCTTTCCAAAATGCGGTGTCGGCAGCCGCGTCCGGCTTCGGCACGGCGCTTGCGGATTACATCACACGCCCTAGAAAAACTTACAAGCATATAAATAAACAAGTGAATCAGTATCTAAAACCGTTATATAAGCTATTTTGAAATAGGGGTGTTGTGATATTGAAACTGTGTTAAATGATATGTTATGTATGCAGTGATTACGAAAATAATCGATAGCTAATTCCATTCCAATTACACAGTCATAGGTAAATTCATTCTGTAGTCTCGTTATTTTTTATATGACGACGATTGACATTATTGAGGCACAACAGTGAATTTTATTGACAGAGCAATTAAGTTATGTGCTGTGGGCAATCTTTTGTCTTGATTACATGTTACAATACAACATGATGTTACAATAGTATGTTATGTTGAATAGACGATTTAGTTTAGGAGTTACTCGTCTAGAGATAGAATAATAGATTTATAAAGGTTAAACTACCCAGTGGTTGGTGGAATCAATCAGGTAGCTGCGGTTATTCTGAGTGACCGGTAGTTCTGAGTGAAATAAGTTATAAGTATTATTATGTGATAAGTTTATATTTACATTTGTGATAAGTATACCTACATTTAATGATTATAATTACACTTTTGAGCCAGTTTTTTATTCCATTTTTAAAATTGGAAAACCACTTAACGTAATTTTTACGAAATTGGTGATATATTTTTTTGAAATTGATTTTATCTGAAATAAAATATATCAAATTTTAAATTCATTGTTATTTAGGTGTAAATACTGCTTTTGCGTTTCTGTTTCCTTGCTGGTCCTTATTTGTAAATTGTACTAGTTTCTTACAGAAATAACTCTGTATCAGTCAGTTTCGATTAATTTCATACATGCATTAGCAGTGAGAGGCATAATATCATACATTTTTTTATTCATTTATCAATCTTGATCAGAGCACAGCGTAACAATTTAACAACTGTTTAATCGTGAATGTACACTATACCTAAATCTTGCACAAACGTAGACAGGAACAATCGAGCTTGCAATGCCTATCATAATACCCTAAAAGGCAGTTGGTTCTCGTCTAATTAACCAGATTAAACTTTCCAACTTGTATCTGTATAACGGATGTGAATCTTGGCAGTTAATTTTCAGATAAATACGATTAACTTGCAATTATGAGTAACATCTTAATAAAGCACGCCAACATAAGCAATTTGACATTGTAATATGATAACTTAGACTTTTTATAAATCGTTAATTATCGAAAATAAAGCGTTACCACATATGTATATAACATGGAACTCATCAACCAAATATCTAACGATATATTTAGATTATTTGATATTTTTATAATTAGTTTTTCGCAAAAAATACATTTAGTACCTCTGAATGTGGCATTTATTTATTTAGAATGTCAGTTAATAATACGTTTAAAAAATCTACTTAAAATTCCTTATTCCTAGTACTTATCTCATCAGATTTCAAATTAAGGGAGTGTTATAGAAAAATCTCGATCATTCTACCCTATCTCATACCGATGCTGTGAAGTTTATTCATTTCTAGTACCAGGAGATGACGACAGCATTAATTAAAAACTACATTTACCTATTTTATGGTCCGAATTGTATTTAAGTAATTACTTATGACTATCAATGATTATACTGGAATAGTTAAGGAGTAAAATGTAAGAAACATACATTTTTATTTTGTGACCTGTGTCTAATATAATAACCGTAACTATATGGAGTTTCCTTTGAAGATCTTTCACAATAGTTTTACGGCGAGTCGCCCACCAGATAGCGACGATTCGTGGGAATCTTGTTGTCGTCGCATTAGCATACACAATGCTATCAAAAATGTCAACTAACTACAATTTTAACTTTAATATATACTTATAAGGATTTGCAAAAAAGCATAAATATGGGCATATATTGTATGATTTTAGGCCGCTGGTATTTTTACCAAAAAAAAATTATATCCTTGCTAATCTTAACAGGTGATAATAATTATATATACCTCCGTCTTAAGTGTAGAAATACTTGGCCACCGGTCAGCTTATAGACTTAGCTTTAACACTTCTCCAAGGTTGTATTACAGGTCCCGTGACTACCACGAAATAAATAAGAACGTCAATTTACGAATTTTAAACTATTTACTTTTAGTATTTCGGCGAGTCAGAAATGTTTGGAGCTATTAAACCAACATAAAAAAAAACATATTAATTTTTTCCGCTGTTTTAGGTGACTCATTTATGTCACAACTATCTTAAATAAACTAATGTTCTTAAATAAACTAATGTAAAATAAAATAAGGTAGCCCAAAGCGGGTAAACGAACGTTGAAGCCGCAATAATATTTTTTTTACTTATTATAAAAACAGTTTTCATTTTATTTGATAGAAGGGTTAATGAACTTAAAAATAAAATAACGTGACAGTACCAGTTTTTATCAAGTAATAACATGTTACCAAAAATCAAAATACCTTAAAAAACAACTTTTCCCTACTAGGGGGGGCAAATAGGTAAGGTGTTTGGGTAGTGGCGTAGCTACCGGAGGACCAGACGGGGCAGAGCTCCGGGGCCCCCAAATTCGGGGGCTCCTCGGACTTACAAACTGTAAACTGAAGTAGTAAATATTTCCTCCATATTCGGAATATAAATAAACCAGATAGTTTATTTGGGGCCCTAGTTTATTTTTTGCCCCAGGGCATTTTATTACCCAGCTACGCCACTAAGCAAAGAGGGTAAACAAGACAAACGAATTAAAATAAACTGAAACATAAAAAATAGGGTAACAATGAATAAACAAAGAAATTACAATGATGAAAAATAGATAATAGATAATAACTTTCGATTATTGTGTACAAAATACGTATCATAAATCTATTTATATATCTAATGTTGTGATGCGGTTTATGTATCTAGCTATCACAAAAATTTTTTTTTACTAATTTGTATCTAATTTGAAGCTGGTAGAGCTCTTTGTGGTTCGACTCCGGAAGTACCACCGCCACACCTATTTCTGCCTAATGACGGCAGTGTTATGCACTATTTTGTTCTGGTTTGAAGGGTGTGGTGAAGGAGACTTTTCCAAGGCATTCCATCTTAGTCCTCAGGGGTAGCGACGCATCTGTGGTTAACCTTCGGTGAGACTGTGATCTTACCTAGGGTTGATTACAGATGTCCATGGGCGGCAGTAGCCACTTACCATCAGGTGGGCTGCAAGCTCGTTTGCTATAAAAAAATCTACTTATTCAAGAAAAAACAGTTCCATTTCAGCAGCCCGCAGAAGTAAACAATTTTATTTCCCTAATACTACCGACAGGTACTCATATTTAGGCTTATGCCAATAAAATTCACAATGTGGATATCACTGGCAATGAGGGTACTAGGTTTGCCCTACCAAATTTTCAAAAAAAACATATTTTATGTTAAACAAACAAACAAACTCTTCAGCTTTATAATATTAGTATAGATTCTAATAACCTCAGAAATATTGTTTTAAAGTTACATATCAAGATATTACAAATATTTAATTGACAAATTTAACCATATTTTTTTTAGCAAGCACTACTTTATACATATATTTCGCGTCAAAGTCAAGTCATAATTAACTTTATGCAAATAGCGCAGTAAGTACTTCCAATAAATGTATATACCCCTTTACATATCAAATTGAGAACCTCTTTATAAGTCTGTTTAAAATCATCTCGGAGTTAAAAGTATTTGAATAGTGCTAATGAAAACATCTGATCCTATTTGTGACTTCATTTATCGATGAACTTTTTGGACACTTTTTTTCTGTAAAAAATGTGCTGAATGCTCCTGTTTTAAAATAAAAAAAGATTAAATTTCTTACGAAGAAGGAATAGACATATTCTTGAATATATACGGAAGAACATGATCTAAGATATTAAATTAATTTTAATGTTTACAGCCTACCACAAGGCTATGAAGCCTACCAATCTCGGGAGCAGATTCTTAGCGTAGAGAACAAGAATTCATTCGACCGCCAAAACGGGGGATCCACCGGCGATGTGGCCCATCACCATGTCACACATCCAACTTCGTAAGTTACGCTTTTTTTATTATTTTTATTCTAAAAAACTCGAAACCCAACGTGTGCCCCCGGGCGGCATGTTTAGCGGGCGGCAGAATTTTTTTCTCGGTAGGGTGAACCATACGATCCATTTTACATCCGAGGAGTAATACGTTTGTGATCGACCTCAGATACGATTCCTATCTTATCTAGGACAGATATTAATTTGCGACAGAGGTAACTTACAATGAAATTAATGGCTTGCTACATCTGTATTACAGAAGGTTTGCAAATGTAATGTTTTTCGCAGCTACGCCGACACGATGCTGCATCTGTTCCGCGGCAACATTGGTTCGGGGTTGCTGGCGATGGGCGATGCGTTCAAGAACGGTGGCATCCTGTTCGCGCCCATCATGACTGCCGTACTGGGCATCATCTGCGTACACGCCCAACATATACTGGTAAATATAGAGAATATTTGAGCTCTTTGAGTGGTATTTCGTTGAGTGGGAAGAAAGTTTAAGGTTAAAACTAATGCTGTGTAAAAAAAATTGCCGTCACGGGACGCCTGGCAGATGTGAAACATCGTATTCATAAAAGTAATATGCAAAAAAAAAACAAGATTGTGACAGGAACTAAATACATAGCATAACAAAAATAACGCCATCTACAAACAGTACTCGGCACTAAGTCAAACGAACACCGCAGCCCGTTTAGTTTTGTTCGATACATAGTAGTTTCGAATAAATACGGAGTGGCCACGCATACAATTAGGTTTACGTGTGCCTATACACGTTTCACATACATCTTTCACGTCAAAAATCAAAAGGGGTTTTCTAAGTTTACTAGTTATCGCTAGTAAAACCCATCGGCCGAGTAACACTTTTTCCAACTCGAGATACTCGAATCGAATACTTGAATTGAATCGATAAGTATACTTGAATCGAATTCAACTGTCTGTTTGTAATATCAAAATACAAGTAAAATCTAAATAACTGCCTGCATTTGATGAAACCAAATCCATATGGAAGTATATACGATACTGATAACAAAACAACAATTACTAAAATTTTTGTCTGTCTGTTTGTTCTGGGTAATCTCTGAAACCATTGGAACGATTTTAACGGGACTTCCATTGTTGGATAGCTGATGATATAAGGCGTAACTTAGGCTACTTCTATTTTAGAAGATGTAATTAGGGTCCCGCGCAAAAAAATAAAACCTAAGAAACCGCTCTACGCGCACGTATATCTAACTATACTTGACGTATATATAACTGTGTCAAGTTACATTTTTTAAACGCGGGTATAACCGCGGGTCTCGACTTGTAATAAATATATTTTGATTTTGTATTCCATTTATATATATATATCTCAATGATGAGATGGTGTGTGTCTGTTCGTTATTCAATTTCGGAAGTACCACTGTATGCGATTTACTTTAAATTTTTTATGGCTGTACCTTAAATGCCTGGTCAACTTATAGGCATATAACTTATACTTTTGATTTCGATATTTTACACTATTTAAAGGTGGCGATTATTTTAGTGTATTTCATATTTCGTTTTAAATAAAAAATAACGCTAAGAAATAGAAAAAATATGATGGCATATACGAAGTTTACAATTAACATTTCTATCTGTCATTATCAATCTTCTTGTAACTCCAACGGTTAGCGAGTAGGTAAAACCTTTATTTTGTCTCTACGAAGTCCCTGCGAAGCATGGGTACTTATTATATATTTGCATACCGTACCTACTTACACTAATGATTTCTATGTTTTTGAAGTACCCTCTCATCATTATCGTCTTCTGTATAATTAATCAGCTATCGTACTATGTAAGGACTTGTACTTAATTACTACCTGTACTACTAGTGCCGATGTAGAAAGCCAAAATTATACGCCATTTATTAGGTTTGGAAAAGCAAAACATTATTTGTAAGTACACATCGTTGCATTTTATTTAAATTAAGTAAGTAATCATAATCTTTATTTGGGATAAGATGAGCCAAGCCGCAATAATAACTCACTTATAATACGAATATAAGCTTTCTTATCATATTAATAGAAAATAATCCTAGACTACTAAAGTTGAAGTTGGGTCAATTTCTTTAGCTAAACTGCTCAGAAGAAATGCACAGGCGGACTAAACGAGAGAAGCCTCCCGGATTTTCCGAGACCGTGGGGCTCGTCTTCGAGACCGGGCCGGCGAAATTACGTCCCTTCGCACGCACCATAAGGGTCTTGGTGGACACTTTCCTATGCGTCACTCAGCTCGGCTTTTGCTGCGTTTACATCGTCTTTATCGCCAATAATGTCAAATTGGTGAGTATGTTCAACTACGAATAGATACTGTAATATAAGCTTCTTATATTATAGAAGTAGAATATATATGATTAGAATACCTACCTGACGTCGACCACAAGTGCTTTGCTAGCCCAGTGTACTTAGTAGGAACGTCTTAGAAAAGTCTCTTCTACCACATGATCGGACAAGAATACTACACTTAATACATTTAAAATAAGGCAGAAATAATACGATACGAATTAATACAAGGGTACCTTTAAAAGTTTATATTTCAAACGCGTTTTGGCGGAGGGGCACGGTTTAGTAGCTATCCTGTCGGATGATTCCAAGCCGCCTCGTGAGGCCTCCGACGAGGACGAATATCCTTACATTCCTTCTATAGCAAGGAATCGCGCATTAAATTATGTTCCAGCGGTCACCTATCTAATTTGTAGAAGTTAGATAGGTGGGTCGGGTGCGATCTTCACAAGCTAAGGAGATTTGTACATTTCAGTATATATAATTTTGTTTCATATATTGACACTATTTTACTACTTCTGTAAACATGTTTTGTATCTTTTAATTAATCACCTTGTACCTACATACTTTTTATCTACTTATATCATAATGTACCTTTAAAATGTAAAACGAACGTTATTGAAACAGTTTGTGATAAAAAATATCCTAAATTTTGAAAAATATATATATGATATATGAAGCAATGCTTTAGATCTCGTTTTAACAGGATAAATAAATCAATAATGTGTGTTTTCAGATTTGCGAATATTTCGACCTTAAGGCAGAGGTGTCTATTCACATGATATTTGTGATCATACCAATCTTGCTGTTCAGCATGGTGCGGAACCTGAAGTATCTGACACCTTTCTCGACCTTCGCCAACATATTGATGGCCGTGGGAGTGGGCGTGGTGGTGTACAAAGCGGCGCAGGGCCTACCTCCGATTGAATCCAGGGATTATATAGCCCCCTGGCGACAACTGCCTCTCTACTTTGGAACGGCTGTCTACGCTTTTGAGGGTATTGGATTGGTAAGTGTATTACATACACAGTTATGCAGGTTTTCAGATATAATATTATATTAACAAGTGTCAAATTCAGCTGTTTTCGAATATCTATATTCATGTATGTGTCACCATGTGTGTGTGTGGAAATTCGTACGTGAGTAGATACTAAGATCATCGAATCATCATCGAAGTTGCTAAGTTGTTATCAATATAATATCGATACTCGAATGCTATATGAACTATTAATGATCCCATCATCAACCCATCATTGTCCCACTGCTGGGCACGGGTCTTCTCTCAGAGTGAGAGAGTTTTAGGCTATAGTCCACCGCGATAGCCAAGTGCGATTTGGTATACTTCACACACCTTCGAGTGTAGTTTCCCCACGATGTTTCCCTTCACCGTAAAGCAGTGATAATTAATTTTTAATACGCACATCATTTCAGAAAAATCAGTGGTGCGTGCCTGGGATTCGAACCACGGACCCTCGACTGAGAGACCGATTTTCAACCATTAGGCTAACAATGCTCCTAATTATCTCAGTCCTATCTTATCCCAATCCCATCTAATCCTAAATTATCCCAATGGTAATTATTGATGTAACCTACAAAAATAGAATAGTGATGATAGTCCAAATGGAGATACTTTTCAGAAATATTTTTATTTTACGTTAATATTTTTTTATATAATCGTAAGGATTAGATTTACTATATATGGTGCCTATAGTATCTCATTTCTAATAAACTTCTTCGATTCTCGGTTTGGGAAATTGTTTTTTTTAATCTACTTGTGTAGCTTCACTTCTTATCTTAAATCTGTCTCGCAACCTGTTGAAGGGGTTAACGAGTTTCGCTCTTCTTTACAGTTTCCAAATTTATCATTCTCACACATTAGAAAAAATGCATCTTGCATATCATACGTCCTGGTTACTTCGGTAATAATGGAAGTACCCTTAAAAATCTGCATTTCCTGACTACAAAAGAAAGGGTATCTTATACTTAAGATGTTAATTTCCAGGTGTTGCCTCTAAAGAACGAGATGCAAAAACCACAACTGTTCCAAAAGCCCCTTGGCGTGCTCAACGTGGGCATGGTGTTTGTGGCTTGTATATTCATCACCGTCGGCTTCCTTGGATACCTCAAGTATGGAAATGATGTTGCCGGCAGTCTTACCTTGAATCTACCACCTGGACAAATGTGAGTATATTTATTTTAACATAAAATACAAATACCTACTTGTTCTGATGTAAAAACATTTACTTACAAGTAAAATTGTATTTCGTTATTAAGGTGCTTTAAATTGCAGAATTGAAGCTCGTTAGTGTTTTCATATGAATAAAGTAGTAAGTAAATAAATGTGTAGTACATTTATTAACCTTAGCTCTGGAATTATTAGGAACACATATACGGAATTCTATGTAATCAATATTATAATGCTGTAAAAACTTAAAATTAACATAGATTGATGAAAACCATGCCAATTTTAAATCAAACCTACGGACCTAACGAACCTAAGGACATTTTCAACCAAACCTATAATTTTAAATAAATAATACTTATTATTATTTTCAGTTTAAGCATCGTGGTGCAAGGGCTAATTGCTCTGGCGATATTGTTTACATACCCGCTGCAATTCTACGTGCCGATAGCGATCATGTGGCCTAGTATCCGCAAGAAGTACGCTCAGACCTACCCCGTAGCCAAGGAACTAGGGTTCCGTGCGCTGATGGTCATGTTCACATGTGAGTGGCCATTTAATTATAGTATTACACTAGTGGTACACTGGTGTACACGAGAAGACGTTAACCTGCCATAAAAAATAATCTTGACTACAGCGTCACCAATCGGTCAAAAAGTATCATATCACAAATTGGTAACAAAAAACACACGAATTTTGAATTAAATCGTTTTTAACCCCCGACGCAAAAAGAGGGATGTTATAAATTTGACTGTGTGTCTGTCTGTGGAAACGTAGCTCCTAAACGGGTGAACCGATTTAGATGCGGGTTTTTTTTGTTAGACAGCAGGATTCCGGGTGCTGGTTCATAAATAAACATATTTTATCAAAATCAGTTCAGTTAGTTAATAGATAAAGATGGTGAAACTGGTGATGAAAAATCAAATATTTTTTAACATTAACAACAAATTCGGTATCAAATGAAAGGGCATAACAAATAACTTGTACTTAGACATGTTTTATCAAAATCGGCTTAGTCATTTAGTCATCTAGATATAAGTAGTTAAAGTGTGGACGAAAAATTCAATGTTGTCAAATATAGCCATTTCAAATGAGATGTATATAAGGCATGTTTTATCAGCACCGGATCAGTCATTTACAATGTATGGGGGGAGGGTGAAAGTAGGGATGAATAATCGAATATTATCAAATATACCCAAGTGGCGTATCAAATGAAAGAATTGACGTGTACATAACAGAAACTGTCCATTCCATTGAATCGGGCAAATTGACAAAAGCTACTGTAGGTGAGATGTTAAATATTGAAAACATACCAAATACATCATCTCTTCATATATATGACATCAACACGTATTTGATGTAATGCATACAGATTATATATCTGTATACATTACATCAAATACGCGTTGATGTGATATATATATATATATTATATATGCAGGCAGATTTCTAAACATACAATACCTAACGTAGTTAAAAAGATTTAAAATTAAATTTAATTTAAAATAAAAAAGCTCCCAACACTATAAAGACAAGTGAGCAAACATTTAAAAAGTAAAAAATAATATCTTTACATGAGCCATCAAATTCAAGCTAATTACACCTATATTTTAATTGTAGAAATATAACATTTCTCGTTAAAAAAGCCGCGGCGGGGTACCGATAAGCTTTACAGCTGAAAAAAATGCCCAACTATTTAACTATGTGAAAAGGATACACCACTGGAATAAAATCCCTAAAAGCCCTATATATACATCCTAACACTGAATACTTTTCTGGTTCAGTCATAACTAGCTATTCATAAAACTAGTTGGACGTCCATGGCAGTCAGTAGATTTTGCCCTATTAATAAGAACGATCGTAAATTTTGTGTAAGTAACAAGTACGATAGAACTATTATCTATGCTAATATTATAAAGCTGAAGAGTTTATTTGTTTGAACGGGCTAATCTCAGGAACTACTGGTCCGATTTGAAAAAATCTTTCGGTGTTAGACAACCCATTTATCGAGGAAGGCTATAGGCTATATATCATTACGCTAAGGCCAACAGGAGCGGAGCACCAATGAACAATGTTTTAAAAGCGGGAGTTTTTTTTCTGAGTGCTTCCGCTGCATGCGCTGCGTTTTTGCTTTATATGGCAAAACAACGTTTGCCGGGTCGGCTAGTTATAAATAAATGTAACGTGATAGTACTATAGTAATTTACCCGCAACATAAGAGTACATGGCTGTATAGTATAATACAATAGTTAATACCTTGAACTTGAATGAATAAAATAAATTGTCAGTAAATATGATTCTAGAAACTATCGTAGTGGCAAGCAAGATTAAGCACCAAATACTGAAAAATCTACTTTTCATAAACAAATAAGTACGATGACGTAACTTTACTTATTATTCTAGGCTAATCACAACCAATGGTATCAGTAGATACTTACATAAAATATGGCGCAATAACCATTTATAAAATTATGGATTTGACCGCTATTGCTGCATAACGCATAAACGTTCATTATCGTTGGCGGTGAATCCTAAAGTTGTGGGAATAGAATAATTGATTTTATAGATTGAAAAATTCGGGGAAAAGCTGTTGAAAAATAATTGAGTAATTAATAATGAATCCGGTGCTGATACATTGAAACGTTCTAACTTAGGGGCATCCAGTTACACACAGTCATAATTATTTCTTAATGACAGGAAAAAATAACACTTTACGTTACTTAAACAACTTTTATTTAACTTGCAATGTATGTTAAGATCAAACGTTTCAAGCTTAATTTAATCCACTTACCAGTGTTCGATTGGGTTTAAATTTTGAATACACTTATAGTCCTGATGACAATGCAATAATATCCAAAATTGCAGCCGCAACAAAATGGCGGATTACATATTTTTGTACAACTCACTCAACATGAGTATCAAATGAAGGGGCTTAACTTCTAGAAAACAAGAATAGAATATCATGAAACCAAAATGGCAGCCATTATATGAGGATTTCTATATTTTTGCATATCATTTGAATATGATATATGACATCAATTGAAAGGGTATTATGTCCAGAGATAACAAAAAAAAGAAAATAAATTAATATGAAAAGAATGTATTTTAAAAACAAGCTTTAATTTCTATGCACTGAAAAGAAAAAAGAAAAACTTTTGTAGTAATATTGTAGTGTACAATTATATATCATATTGTCTCTGTCATTTCAGTTATACTGGCCGAGTCGATTCCGCAATTAGGACTTTTCATCTCGCTAGTGGGAGCCGTCAGCAGCACCACCCTGGCGCTTATGTTCCCACCTCTCATCGAAGTGGTAGCCACCTACCAGAGAGACGGTTACGTGCCAGTCCTTACTGTCATTAAGGATATCGTGATTCTTGTCCTAGGCTTGTTCATTTTCGTCACTGGCACATACGAAAGTGTGGCGTCAATCATTTACGCGTTCAGATTCTAATAAGTTATGCGTTTTAATAATTGTAAGTCCTAAATAAATATGAATTAAAGATTCATGGAGTAGTTAGGATATTCCATAATTTAGACTTAAGAACGTTATTAATTGTAGTTTTATGCAAGAGTACGTGCTGTGAATTATGATTGTTGTATCCTCAACATAGTTGCATTATTAAACTTTGCTCGTTTGACAAAAGTAGGTACTTGAATCATAATGGCAAAAATATAATTAACTATAATAATTGTGGTGGTATAATTAAATTACAATTATCATATTGGTACATATATAGTTTCTATGATTTAATATATGACGTCATATGTTATTACCAATCATTAATTAAACAATAAAAAATCTCTTATTACCACCGATGAAAAGTAATTTATCATCTTTTTATAAAGAGTAAAATAATTTAAATTAAATATTTTATATATATACTATTAGCTCAGTAATCCGTTTTATAAGTATAATATACCAATAAGTAATAATATAATATTTATGCAGATGATCGACGTACCTTAGAAGAATAAAGTCTTGATATTATATTCCTAAAACAAGTTATCTAATAACTGAATAATGAGTATATTTCTTATTAAGCATAATGACAAGCTATACCTATTGCTAAATTTAGGCATTTAGGCCATGTATAATATTTTTATCTAAGCTTTATTATTTATTACAGTGTCGTGTCCTTATTAAAACTGCTATTAGATCGTCCAGACGATTTTATTGATGTATATGGAATTAAGTGTGGAAAATTCAACTGTGTAAATGTCAATTTGATTGTTGCTTGTGTAAGTAATTATTGGACATTATCCATGATGCCCCGACGTTATAGATAATGTAATAACAGCAGTGTTATCCGCTGTCGTGTTCTGGTCTAAAAAGTGTGGTAAGGGAGACATACTTTTCCGAGGTATTCCATCTAAGTCCTCAGAGGTAGCAACGAATCTGTGGCTAACCTTAGGTGATACTTTGATTTTACCTAGGGTTAATTACAGATGTCCATGGGCGGCAGTAGTCACTTACCATTAGGTGGGCTGCAAGCTCGTTTGCCACTTCCTCGCCATAAAAAATATATATGTATAAATTTATCTTTTTATATTAATTTCATAGGACTATTTATTTAATTACTTTAACCTACTTTTAGGCCTAACTTAGAGTTATTTTTTACATGCGATGTTTTTAAAATATATAGGTACGACTGTAGAGTTAAGCACGCTATAATGTAGATACCTATTCATCGTAGTAATTAATCTGTAATTTTACTTTATTCTGTGATACCAACAAGTTGTGATCTGGTTTGTCAAATAAATTTGTCGTCAGTACCTTAAGGTGTTTTTTATATTTGTTTATCTATCTAGTTATCAATTCAGTAACTAAATATAGAAATATATTAAATCCATCCGTCTTATGGTACGATATGTAAATGTAATTAAAGTGAAGCGAAGTACGTTCAGTCCAAAATGGGGAGAAGTCGCTATGGCAGCAAATTGTCTATGTAAATCAGTAACGGCTAGAGTTGCCAACCGTATAATCGTATCTTATAAAGGCGTATGCAACTTTATTTTTGTTATTTTTTTCGTTTGCTATATATATTATATGCTTTATCATCATGTAAAAATCGTTACTTTCAATATTAGTGTGAAATAATAATAAAACAATTATTATGGGTAATGCTTAAATGTTTATTAATAATTATAAATTCAAATAAACTGAGGAAAGGATAAAATTAAACTTTTATAAATTTAATGCAAAATAAAGTGTTTTTTTTTTATTTAAATATATTTTTAATATCAAAGTCCTTGGCTGTGAAAATTACCACCCTTTTAAATATAGCAATTTAATACATTAAAATTTAGGGGAAAAAGGGGTAGGTAATATGAGTCGCTTAATCACTCTTTCAGGATTCTTCTGTACTTTGTCTGCTTTCCGTGGTCTTTATCTTTCCATTTTTTGATGAGAAACATTTACAGGCGCACGAAAACATGATTGTTGGTCTAGCGATCGCAACATCGTATTTATTTAGAGCCATCTGTTATAGATTTTCGGAACTATTAGTATCGAAGAAAATTAAGCGGGCTGCGGTTTTGGACTTAATGCTAGGTACTGTTTGTAGGTGACGTTATTTTCATTAAACTATAATATATTTAGTTCCCAGGAACTAAATATATAGCTTAATGAAAATAACGCAATTTAAGATTGTGCCAGCACAATCTTGTCTTTTATGCATATTACTTGTACAAATACGATGTTTCACATCTGCCAGGCGTCGCGTGACGCCTTATTTTCTTTGCCTTCTTTTCATTTTGTTTTTTATCTTTATATCAAGTTTTTCGAGATGGGCGTGAATGTTACATTATACTGTTTCTTTCAACTCTGAGTCTATTGATAACCGTTGATAACAACATTGGTAACCGTTGTTTTCTATGGCAATTTTACTTGCGGGCAATGGAAGTCACCTGACTCTTATTGCCCTCAACTATACTAATGTAGAAAAAGATAAAAATAAAGAAAAATCTATAAAATCCTGACACAATTTAAACGTCACAGCACTCTTTCAATAGCTTGGCTAAATACGATAAAAAGAAATTCGACACTTATCCTTTATTTTACTTCCACGAGAAATTATATCAGCGAAGCGCAAAAAGAAAATGTCGCATCTTTGTAGCGCGGAATAGTTCGTGGTAGTAAACACGAACTATTCAGCACAATACTAGGAGGTACACAGCGGATGCAAGAAGGTGGCTTATACGTTGCTTACGTGGACAGTTTCGTGTAAGTATATGTGGGTAACTCCCATTACCTTTTCCCCTAAACCAATAAAACCATGAATTTGAAAAAAAAGTTTTTATTTGTTCCAAACAGTTACTTATTTTACCTTTATCTACAAATTTTTGACAAAAGTAGTTTGCAGCTCTTATAAAGGGCACCAAAAATGATACCTAAAGTTCTATCGAATGTTATATTATACTCAAGATCTTTGCCTGGTTCTAGGATGGATGGTCAAGCAGCCTTTTGGAAAATGAATAAAACTTGCAACAGATGCAGAAACTTGCTTTTATAGCATGGAAGTAGCAAACGAGCACGCAGCCCACCTGATCGTAAGTAGCTAGTGCCGCCCATGAACATCTTTAATCAACCTTAAGTATAAATCAAAGTCTTACCTAAGATTAGCTACAGATGCGTTGCTACCCCTGAGAACTAGGATAGAATGCCTCGGAAAGGTCTGATGGGTGAGATAAGGTCTCCCTTATCTCACCCATCAGACCAGAACACTGATGTTATTAGGCAGAAATAGGTGGGGCGATGGTACTTCCGGAGTCGAACCACAAAGAGTTGTACCACCTCCAGAGCATGTGTAATGTATGAAAGCTTTATTATACTTGAATAGTTGTCAAAAACATTTTTTTGTCAACACTACCATCTAGTTTTATAAGCAATGAATACTATCAAAACGTCTTACAAGGTTACTTGTTTAAAACTATTAATAGTACTCCTATTGATGATATTATGGCATCATTATTTCAGTCAGTTACAATTTAATACTAAAATGACATTTGGCTACTGTCAATGAATGAACAAAAAATATTTTGCTTCGTATAGGCTTCTATTGCTAAGACCGTCTTACATACCATTTAGCATTTGACAATATTGAATATTATTTACATTCAGAGACGTTCCGATACCCATAAGGTATCAATACTTGCTCCTTTAAGTAGTACTCAAATTGTCTTTCGATACTACTCATATGAGTACCCTTAAAGTATCGGTACTTACTCATATCGATACATTTTATTTTTATGTTAATGACAATGAAATAAAAAGCGAAAAATTTCTTGGCAATGACTGATGTTTAACAAGTTCCACAATAATAGCCACAGATTTATTGATTACGAGTGAAGGTATGTTTCTTGTTTGTGACATTGTTGCACCGGCTTTGAAAAATAAGTACTCACTTGGAACTGATGTTGCAAGAACAATTAAATGTTTTAGGGCAAACTTACACAACCAGTGAAATATTAATTTCATTACATCCCATTCCATAGTCTAACTTCACAAAGAAAATGCGTTCAGAAATCAAACATTCTTAAATAACATTCGTAAACTTTGATTCGATTCGATACCAACTATTTTTGTTTCGATAATTCGATAGTTTAGTATTGCAAGATTTATATCGATGCCAAAAGTACTTGGTATCGAAACAAAAGTATCGAGTACATACTCGATACTATTTACAGTGTGTCATTACTGTCAATGTCATTGTCATTAATTTCAAATTATCAATTTTGTCAAATAGGCAGGGGCATAGTTAGGCATGGGCAAATGGGAAATAAATATCGATGTATATAGAATCGATATTTTTCAAATGCATCGATGTATATTGACGAAAAAATATCGGTATATTGATATATCGATATTTTTCCCCGTAAGCGATTATCTATAAAAAATGTCAAAATATTCGAAATTTGAAAGTAAATACAAATCTTGCTGTGTGTTTTGACGTCGGTTTTATTATTCAAAAGGTATTATATATAAATTGTAAACCCATACCCATGTAGCTTACCTACTCTTCAAAATTTATGAGATCGAACTGGTCGAATACATGATGTGACGCGTGAGCAGACAGCATAGCTTTAAAAAATATATCGATTTTTATACGAATTTGATATCCAGAAATAAATATCGAAAATCGATATATCGCGAAAAATAAATATCGCTATTATATCAATTAGTTTTTGAAAAAATATCGATGTTTTAATATTAGAATTTTTTTGCCCAAGCCTACATTATGCACGAAAAGAATACCCTGATTCAAAAAAGTATTTGTACATCTGGTTTTTCACCCATATCTTTAATGGAAAGAATTATTTGATTTAAAAAATTTAGGTGGTAAATACTTTAGGAAGCATAAAGACAATGTATATATATATATATTTTTAAAGTTATAAAAAAATTAGACGTAAAAATAAGAATTGAGAGGTCAAAAAAGTATTTGTACAGTTACGTATTAGTTACGTATATATTACATATTATACCTCTAAACTATCGAAAATAGTAGGTATTGAATGACAGGAGAGTAATGAAGAAAATCATTCTCAAAAGTAAACAAATGTTTATTTATGTTGTAGTTTTAGTGTATTCTATGATTAGTTGCTTACCAATTCAGTTTAGAGTTCATACAGCAGTCATTTCAAATTAAAAAGTTAAATATCTGAGTCACTGCGAGATCGCATTATTTTTCTTTGGAAACATGGAAAAAGTAATGCCAAAATTGGTCAAGAATTAAAATTAAACTTCACGACAGTGCAATACATTGTAAAAAAAGATACGAAAGAACGGGACATACGCAAAACGAACCACGATCAGGCCGGCCGAAGATACGACGAGAGAGCGTCGCACTATCATTAGAGAAGCAACAGCAAAACCATTTTCCAGTGCTCAAACACAGGCAAAGCACATCGCATTAATATCAAGCAAGTCTGTATGTGCTCAAACTATTCGTAATGTTCTGCACTCAGCCGAAATATATGGCAGAACTGCAAGGAAAACAACATATCTAAGTCCTGCGAACAGAGAAAAGCGAGTTCGCTAAGCAATACGTAAACAACCCGATAAACTTTTGGAAGAGCTTTATTTTCTCTGATGAGAGCAAGTTCAACGTTTTCAGATCAGGTGGAAGAAAATTCGTTTGGAGAAAACCGAATTCTGAGCTGCAACAGCAAAATATTGTACCAATGGTTAAGCACGGTGGAGGGAATGTTATGGTTTGGGTCTGTACTGGCTTAGTTTTCCATAGTTTTGAAAAAGAACTTGCTCATATCGAAGGTAATATGAATGCATGCAAATATATTGATAGTGTTGCGCGATAATTTGAATGAAAGTGCAAGCAATTCACGCCTGGGAGGAAAATATCACTTTCAGCAGGACAATGATCCTAAGCACAGAGCACGAATAACAAAGGAATGGTTGCTCTATAATGTTCCCAAGTAGTTAAGTATGCCACCAGATTCTCCGGATATTAATCCAATTGAAAATTTGAGGCACATTTTAGATGTAGACGTGCGAAAGACAGAAATCCAAATAAAAATGACTTGCGACGAGTTATAATGGAAGAGTGGGAAAAAATACATAAACATACAACGCAAAAATTTATTGAATCCATGCCAAGAAGGTTACGAGCTATAATTGATGCTAAAGGCATACATAGTTAATATTAATTATAATGTCAACTTAAAAAAATAAGTTTTCCAGCGTTATCGTAAGTGTACAAATACTTTCTTGACCTGTCAATTGTTGTTTTTTTCGTATAACTTTCTTATAACTCTTCATAAAAGAAAAAAAATTTACACATTGTCTTTAAACTTCGTAAAGTACCTACTACCTGAAATTTGTTCATCAAGCAATCGTTAAATCGAAGTTATGGGTAAGAAACGAGGTGTTCAAATACTTTTTTGACTCACTGTATGTGTTGTTATTTTTTTCTATTATTGAAATTGCAAATAAACATGCAATCCGCTTATGGCAAGTGGCTTCTTCCGCGCATGGACATCTGTAGTTAACCCCAGCTAAAGATGCTTTGCTGCCACTGAGAATACACGCTTTGGCTTACTACACTTTTCGAACCAGAATACAGCACCGGTACATTGCTGTTTTCAGCAGAAACATTTATAGCGATGGTGCCTCCGAAATCCCCATCAAATTCATATTTTCAACATACTTTCAATATACCTACATTTACATAGGCTTCCTACATAATATCATATCTCACATATTTTTTTTAAGGGAAAGTTTCCATTAATATATAAGATGTATAATATTGAAATATTTGTTCAGCTTATGCACTGATTTTCGATACGCCACATATTGTTTCTTGGAAGGAAACTATTTATTTTCATGTTAATAATCACTGCTACAACTTGGTATTTGCCTTGCAACTAGTGTTTGCAATTGTATATTTATGAAATGAGGGAATGCTGCAGAAGGCCATTAATAGATCAAAGATATAAGCACAACCTAGTATGGTTAAAAATGGTATGGAGGCTTCTTAAAGAATACTTTAAGCAGCCTCCATTTTCTATTTTCAGTTTTGAAGTTATTGAATTTATTTTTTTTGTATTATAGGGGTCACACAATCCATCTGTGGCCACCCTCAGGTAAAACTCTGATCTGATTTGGAGTTGATTACAGATGTTTATGGGTTGACAATGGCCACTTGCCATCAGTTCATTTCCTGTACCTATCTCTTTCTTTCTCTCTCTCTCAATAAATGATACCATGAAAGCTTTCATATGGAATTAGTTTCACGACTGCTACGACTGCACGACGACGAGGATCGAACCAAATTGTCCACAGTCTTTTTTATCCATATCATCTTGAGCAACAATGACATTTATTTTAGATAGCAATAATTTTCTTTTGTTTGAGTTTTATTACAAAACATTACAAAACAAACAATAAAATTGTATGGGACTGGAAAATATAAAGTATTTTTGAATGATTTTGAATAAAAGAATAGTTTATATATAGGAATACATTTAATGAAAGAGAATTAATTATAATAGGTAATGATTATTATATATAATTCTTAGTATTAATAATACTACACATATTATTTAAATAAATCAACAAATATTTACAACTAAAAACATAATTTTATTTACAATTCAATTCATACTAATGAAAAATTCTTTAATCTGCAAAATATGTTTTGTAAAGACGCCAGTTTACTAAGCTAATCTATAGATAAACCATAAGTGAACTACAAAAGTCATTTTATGGGATAGAAACTTATTAGTGCTATAATAGTATATTAAGTAATAATAAATATATTAGTGACGGATGAAACCAATATTTTTAGGTCCCACTGAAGATTTTTTTTGGAATTTCAACTTAAGTTGTCTTTTTTGCCTGAAGTCTTCTGCTATAAGACCAAAACTAGACAAGACTTTTAACCTTTAGACTGAATTATTTTTTAAATTACCTTATATACTTATAACAATTTAAACCACCCATTCACATATAAGATTGGGAATGCTTTACCAACACTATATGTACATAACTACTCACTACACCACTCGGATGCTATCCTAAGACTAGAAGAACAACTGAATCTTCATTTCGGTAACTATTTGGCAGAAGTGGACCATATAGTGAAGAAATAAATAAAGGCGGGCCCACACTTCTAAAACAATTTTGTGCCTAATAGATGCAAATGCAAAATTAAGTATTTTAATTTAATTAATAATACGGTTGACAAGGGAACAATGAAAGCAAAATGAAGGGAAAACAATAACTGATAAAAAAGGAAGACTTCAAAGTACTTAAAAACTAATGAAAAACAATTAAGATATATTTAAAAACAACAATATCGGGCCACAAGATAGATCTCTGGCCACATGTGGCCTGCGGGCCGCGCGTTGCCAATACCTGGTCTAAATTATGTTATAGTAATTGAAATGACTAACATACATCTACTTGGTATTTTATTTAATGCATAAGTAAATATAACATGACAATATATAAAAGTTACCTGCAAAATGTTATGATCATGCTAGAGTTAAAATGTTTTAACTTATAATCTACATTTTATAACTTTATATTTTACTCGTTTACATTTTTTTAACCATTTACAGGGTTACAAATTATTCAATGGTGTAAATACATTTATTCTGCTTGAGAATCATGAACATAGCCTAAGGTTGTAAAACCTGTTAGTGCAAGCATTGTTGCAATATCATCAGGACATGTATTATATAGTTGGACAATAAGACGATCAGGTGTAACATTCTTTATAATCATACGTGCACGTTCTTCCTTAACATAACTCCACATGGCGTCTGCTATCTCTGTATCATCCCATGTCTCACCAACAGGTCCGCAGTTTTCCAATTGGCAAAGGGTCACCAATGCCGGCACACTTGATTCATGTTTCCTCTTCCAAATTCTCTTTAAACGCACTCCATCCTCAATGCATCCGATGTCCATGGCATATAGTTTAAACTTTGATTCCGTACCTTGGCCTTGTATAGATAAGATTCTTCCGCGAATATTTTTTTTCTGCTTTTTAGATTTATAAATTATAATATCGCCTAAATTTACGTCGTTCGCGTCAATATGCTCTCCTCGAGCTTGAAGAAGCGTCAGGTACATGTTATACGCTCGTGGACGCACATAAAAATTGTGGGGATTGTTTATGTGTGTGACATCGACCCAGCAGGAAGAACCTACTTCAAAGCTGGTTAGCGCTATCTCCGCCAACAAATTGCTGATGCCGTCCACGTTGGCTTGCATTTGGACTTCTTGAATAAAACTTTCGATAGTTTAATAAAATCCGTGCATACTAACTTTCATGTACAGATTTGCACTACTTTGTGGAAATTGACAACCGGCACACCCGGCTACCGAAAAATCAATCGACTCTGGCGCGCCAGTGAACAAGCACTATATGCAATATAGTATAGTATATATCGAAGGTAGTGTAGGGGTTGAAACAGTATACCTCTACATACACACATTCAAATGATTAACAAAGAAACACCTACATATTTGCCATTGTATTTATATGAACACACAATATACAGTATATACACATGTTGACACAACACAATTGCAATAGGGATGGTTTACTACTTCCAGATCGTGGTTATAAAATTACAGTATTTTTGTACAAAAATACAGTGTAGGTAAATATTGGTTTGATTGGAAAAAAATATCTTCATCTACTTTCCCACCTATGTTTGTGTAATTTGACGACAGTAAAAAGAAAATGTCATTCCTCGATCATAATCGAACTAAAATTTTACTGTGTACTGCAATGAACCATTATAGTATAGAGTAAGATAGTTGAAAATACAGTAGATCTACTGTAATTACGGTGAATATACGACACTATCGAGGAACCGATATTTGGCACTGCAATGAATCGAATGATCGTAGTTATCAGGAAATGGACAATATTTTTTTTAGCCAAAATATGTTTTATTTATCAAGTATAAAGTAATAAGTAATATAATTCTTGACTGTACTCAGAACCTCATTTGTAATTTAAAATTCCCAAACCCTAAATTTGTACGAGTTAACGGAGTTTATAATTATTACAACAAACCGATTGTATGGTTCTAAAATTAAATTTGCATCTATAATTGGTCAATAAATAATAAAAAAATGATTTATTTTTTATTAATATTTTTGATGAGCTTTATGAGCTCTATGAATGAAAAAGAAATGATAATTATATTTGAGAGATTTATGAATGATTATTATATTATGAATATTTGAGAGGATTATCTCTGGATTGATAATTAGTCGAAGGGAAGATATACGCTAAAAATATAATTTTGAAATAATTAATTCAGAAAAAAAGGTGACCAGGCTAAGGAGTGAATATCAAGAATATCAGAGCATGATAACCGTTACTCATTAGCCTGCTCACCTTGTTTCTGCTTGAATCAGTTAAACATTCTATTTCTAGTATACCTTTTGTTATCCTAAATATCATTTTGGACATTGTCCTCTACCCAGTCTTAAAGCTCATTTAAAAGATATCAAAAATTCATACATTTATATATATAAGAGATTTAAATAAATTAAATTAATTAATCTGACTTCTGTGCTTTATGGTTTTGTGGGTAACACTGACTGACTCTAACCTGACACTCCTGACACTCTGAGTCTGACATTAGACATTGGCGGCGCGGCCATCTTTTGGCATAAGTTTTGTGAAATTGTATTAGTGAATACAGTTCTGGGAAAATGGAATATTATTTAGTCGCAGAGTCTTACAGCAACAGTGCGGCTTAAGATGACATACTTTTAAAAATAAATATTTTTGTATGGTATAACGTGTTAACAAACTAGCTGATGTAAAAAAGTCTAGTAAGTACGTTCGACTTCGTGCAAGTGGTGTGCAGATTTTTTTAACATTTTATGTAAAATTTAATTGCGTGAAGTACTGCGAGTTTCGAAAATGTCTCACGGCAGCTACGAATACGAATCATCGGGCGGTCTGATGCCGGTAAGTGAATTATTTTAGTTTCAGGGTAGTCAAGTCATGGCGCCATTTTCTTTTGCTGTATCATGATAGCTATGGTGTTAATCATTTTTAGATGATTCGTGCATTGGTGAAGCCGCCCGACGAGCTGATGAATCCTCCGAAACCCAAGAAAGCTCAACATCCGTACTACAAACGGCCGGGTAAGGGCCACAATCGTGACTGCTGCGACGCTTGCAACGAGGGTGGCGACCTGATCTGCTGTGACCGCTGCCCTGCCAGCTTCCATCTTGGGTGCTAGTGGGTATCTTCATATCTTCGTACACTTAAAGTCTTCTTGTTTAAAAAGTTTTGTTCTTACTGCTGTTGTTGCAAATATAGGAATGAATGTTTTTGTGACAATTATATTTATTCTCTACAGAAATACCCTCATTATAATTATTGACAATTAACATTTTTCTTATGTATCTAGAGAAAATATCTGGTTTAGTACTATTGCCCAAGGAGATTGCTGTTTTTTTGTAATTATTTAATAGTAGCAAATGAGCATATTGTCCATCTGACACTAAGTGCAATTGCCATATTTAGATAGATGTAATCAGCAGCAGATAGGATTGGAGTTCTACCTGAGGTTGCTGCTCGGTTTGATTTGGCGGGGTGACTTCATGTAATTTGTCCACATCCTTCTGGCTAAACAGAAGAGTTTAACGCTGCTGCTATAAGCAGTGAAAAGTATAGTGGAGTTGCCTCTCATGAGTTGAGTGAAACTTGTTGTCAACCAACTATACCAACCCTACCATTGTTAGGTAACTGACTCTTCTTAGTGTTAAAGAAGGTTTAGCCATAGACAGATAGATTGGTGATCTTAACACCTTGGGACATATTTTTAAATGGTTAGATTATCTTTAACACGGAAGCAAATCATAATTTAATTAATTGGTCTCAAATTGATAAAAATGTAAATTTATTGTTTGCTATATTGAGGAAAAACATATATCAATGCTGATAGTCGTTTAAAACAAGAGTGTCAAAGGTTCGGGAGTCTACCAATTCATATTAGTGGATTTGCTGGTCATTTGTTGAGTGTTAAGGACCACGGCCTAAACCCCTTTACGTCTGAGATGAGGCTTGTGCTCAGTAAAAATTTGTTAACAGATAGAAGCATAAAAGATCAAAGCACACTAAGAATTTGATTATTAAAACCCGTATGGATTAAACTCATATGTATATTAATTCGAGAACTTCCAAATTAGTCTTCTTGATTCATGCTCAAATAACATCGCAGTTAACTTTTTCATAATATTTTTATTATTTCTCTGTGGGATAGTGTTGCTTTAAACATCGAGTTGATTTTAGAATCGTAACACTGTGATTTGTAATGTAATTTTGCTTGCGATTTTGCATACCAAATAACATATAAGTAAACCAATTGTAAACATTTATGAACATAATCCTGCGTAATGTCTCATTGGGACATATTCCTATTCCTGGGGGACAGCAACATATCCGTCACAGACCTCTGACAAGGCTACTATGTTAATTGACGATGACTGCAGTTGATCCATGAGCAGCAATGGCCATGTATCCTTTATGGATGTATGCTTGATTGCTACTGCTATTTGACAAAAAAGTGCAATATAGTACACTCATAATCAATATCATAAGCTCATTACTTAAGTAGTTGTTGTATCCAAACATGAGATTAAATTTCATTAAGGCATTATTTTGATTAAAACTATAGTGACCCACCTTTAGAAGAGGAAGATATACCGGTTGGGCTATGGCTATGCAAGGCATGCCGAGCCTCAGATGCTGCCAGTGGCGATGAAAGTGGTGGTCCATCTGGAATTGAAACTGAGAAGAGAACTAGGTAGATTGCATAATTATTTCTGAATATTATATTAATATGGAAATTTTCTTATTATTAGCTGTCTAATTTTCTTTTCATATTATATCATTACACCTTGATAATTTACATGTTATACTGTAGAATTTTAACAGTACATGAGGGATTGATAAATTATTTGCAAAGCTTGCTGTTTAAAAAAGTCTGTTACAAATTTATTTTACAACATTTAAAAACTATTTTCTTTAAAATCAATAATTATATCATTTTATTATATAGCTTTCTTCATTTATGTTTCCTGAAATGACAATAATTGCCATCAGCTTATTACTTAGTGTTTATATTTGGTAATTGAAAAAGAAATATTAATCTCTTAGGAACCGAGGCAGTTCATCTGCAAAGAAGAAGAATGAAGTCAAGAGAGAAGAAACCAAGAAAGAGGAACATAAGAAGGATGAGTCCAAGAAAGAGGAGGCTAAATGTAATTCCAAGAAAGAGCAGGCTAACAAGGAGTTCGCCAGACAGGAGGACAAGATGGATATGGATCAGGCAGAGGATCCAAAGAATGATACTGAGAAGCAGTTGACTCCAATGGACTTGCTGGTAAAGGCTGCCAAGGTCATCAATCCAAAGCAGTTTGATTTGCCGAGAGAAATGAAGATTCCAATAACATTCCCTGGGACTGAGAAAGGTGTTTAGTTTTCACTAATTGTTATGACAATATTGATTAACAAAATATTTCTTTTTAATAATATTTATAAAAGTCTGTAAGATAAATCGTTATGATCGTTGAAATACTTTAATTGTGGCCACTCATATTATGACCCTAGATATGGAGAAATAATAATGATTCGTAATCTGTCGATTTCATTGTATTGTAACTGTTTATTAATATTTCTATCTATCGTTTTTATGGCAAAATGATAAGAAGCCGTTTTCACTAGGGTAAGGAGATAGGGGAAATTGGCACCGTGTGCCGTGAAGCGAGGGTATTGTAACTGTTTGTGTTGTACACTCAGACAAGCGAAGCAACCCGCGCCAGAGTAGCGTGGATGCTTGGGGCAACAATATCCCTCCACCAGCCAAGGAATGCTTCGTGTGCCGTGGCAACAGCAAGCGCGCTCCGTTGCTGCAGTGCGACTATTGCCCACTGCTCTTCCACCAGGTATAAAATGAACACATCAGATATACCTCTATACTCATTAAATATAAAAGGTTTGTCCTATCCTTGTACTATAAAATACCATTTTCTTTGAAGGGACTTTATTGTCAATCGTATTTTTTTTTATACTATTTTTGTCACTAATGGTCGAAAGTTGTGTATAAAATACATATATATGTTAAATGACAGCATAATAATAGATAGGTATTTAGATCATTGTCATAAACCCATTAATGGCCTAGTGCAAATTAATACACTTCAGTAGATAATGTTTTAAACTATTTTGAAGGAAAGTTTTGGTCAATGAAAACAAAGGTCATCTACTTTCCTTATTGATATAATATTATTATAGTATTGATATAATAATATTATAAGATATTAATGAGATTTGTGTAATTTTATACCACCAAAAAAAGGTCATTCCTCGATCGTAATAGAATTAAAATTTTACTATATACTGTATTGACCCATTACAGTATACAGCAAAAAAAGTTGAAAATACTGTAATTACAGTGCTTCTGAAAGCACTGCTCTCAGGTGTATTAGTTTCCTAATATGCACGTAACTCATAAAAATCAGATGTGTGCTCTTTGGAAATTGACTTCAGACCACCCAATTTGGAAGCTGAATTTTTGAGCTAGGTTATCACTGCTTTTACTGCTGCTACACCTAAATTTAAGTTATCAATAGGAATCATAGCACTCACAATAAAAGCAAACTTTCACCTTTTACACCAATTAATATTGATATAGAATTTATGAAAGAAATTCCATCATGTTCTTGGAACCTTCCATCATGTCCAATAGTACGGGCTTAGCCTTTTGTATGCCACTCATGAATAAAGGATGCATTGTTTGTATAATAGAAGTTTCTTTGTAGGACTGCCTCAATCCTCCGCTGACAGCCTTGCCGATTGGACGCTGGATGTGTCCTAACCATGTTGAACAATACATTGTAAGTCCTCATACAATCAAAAGATTATTTTGTGTTTATATCTCGTCATAAGATTAAGTTCATTAATTATAAATCCATTTTTTTTGCAATTGATATTTTTATTAGGTAGAGATTTTGAAGAAAAATATTGTACAGAAGATGAGCTTATTATCCTTAAGAATCTTTATTTTAGTGTAAGAAACCATATAATGTAAACATTTTTAAATAATTAAAAAGTCTTCTAAATACCTGTTAGATTTTAAATTTAAATAAATTTAAAAAACTTCAAAATGAACTTTTATGAAACTTATTTAATTTAGTGTTTGATATGCGAATTTGGTTTGGTGACCAGGACTGGAACATGGTGAACTCCATATCGGTGACGGAACGAGTGGCTTTGTGGGACAAGTTCTCTGGGCCCATCGACCAGCATGCCATCAAGGTGGACTTCCTCCGCCGCGCCAGGCGAAACAACCCTGCGTTCAGGTAAGGATAATCTGTCTTTTTGTTGTTAGCTTGATGACACTTGTATTACAGCGGTCACCTTAATTTAAATTTCTATTTTATGTTCAACGAAAATCATAATGTGTATTCTTTTTGATTTAGATTATAAGTGTACTAGCTGAGCTCGCGGTTTCACCCGCGTTTAATAGAAATGTTAATTGACATACATTAACCGAAATTTTATATCTCATTAGAAAAAAAAAACCCCGATTTTGAAACATTCTTCAATGGTGCTCCGCTCCTATTGGTCTTAGCGTGATGATATATAGCCTATAGCCTTCCTCGATAAATGGGCTATCTAACACCGAAAGAATTTTTCAAGTCGGACCAGTAGTTCCTGAGATTAGCGCGTTCAAACAAACAAAGAAACTCTTCAGCTTTATAATATTAGTAAGTGTATAAGTCAAATATTTTCCACCTAGAGTGGTCAATACCTACTTGCGACTCTTGATACAAAGTTACTTGTCAAACAGGAAAACTAAATATCTATCAATATGTCTATTAATATGGCTATGATAATATATAATAATAATAATAATATAATAATGCTATACAGATATATAATAGGTAAAAGAAATAAACATAAGCGACATGTTACATAAGTTATGTTCTCCAAAAGATATTTGGTTGCAGTTACAGCTAGACATATTATTATGTATAGTAGGAACAAAATATGCAAATACCGCAAAAAAAAACTGTTATAGCTTTAAATAAAATTAGAAGTCGACGATCATTTTAGAGTGCAGACAGAAAAAGATGAACCTTTGAATACTAGGGCTTATATCGATTTGTCGATATGCGCGGAGAACTTTGATTCGTAGCTTCGTTCACTAGAGTTCTGTTTCATTTATCGTTCCGTACCCTCTAGTCGGCGTTCAATAATGTAATAATAGACGCAGACGAGGGTGACTCCGGGAGCGACTGTCGCTCAAACTTAGTTTATTTTAACCCTTCGGATGAAGGTTAAAAATGTACTATACATCATTATAAATAAGTAGGCTATACGATATTTGACGACAGACTTCGCTGATTGTAGTATACACAGATGTAAACTTGAAGCGGGTTATAGTTATTACGTGTACATATTATATTTGAAAATATATATTGCTAGAAAAACACCAACAAACTCCCACTCGTAGTTTCAGATTTTGAACCGGATTACGTTGCTTTTTAATGCTTATTTTAAAAATGATTATATAAATTGAAACGCGTCATTTCATAGGGCAATTTTATGCATTACAATGAGATGTCGATATATTAAGTATAAATTTGGTTGTAGTCTTGTAGAATGTGTGTACCCTTTTGAACTCGTTATGTATATGAGCGTGCCATAGTAAGGTAATATTAATGAAGATGAGCTTTAAATTACATATGTTTAACTTTACAAGCACTAATTAATATCATATACACTGCAACAATAAACCGACAATTTCGCCTGAGTAATAAGGAGCTGTAAACTTTTAATGTCGTGCACGGTCACATTGTTACTATTATGTGATTTCATTTTAAAAAAGCCTTTTTAATTAAAGATTCCTTCATGTTTTACATGATGCATAGAGATGATGAGGATACCTTAACACTCTGAAATTAAATTCAAACATTATAACTAACTTATATGGACAGACAAATATATCTATTCAGAGTAATAAAAAGAATATAATTGGACTTTACTCGGTCACATTATAATTCTGATATCTTATAACATGTCATTGAGGTATTCATAAGATAGACGGTCAGTACTTCTGTTATACAGGGTGGGCTAACTGGTTATATTTTTATACATCTTTGCTGTGTGTGTTTGCTGTGTATTAATGGGCTGTACAGATAAAGAGACATTACAGGGGGCGGTCTATTTGCGAGGAAATTAATCTGTAGAGATGTCGGCGCTTTCTCATGTCATGTCAATCCTGTTTAATTCAATTTATAGTATGAGAATGTTTTACAGTACTCTATGTATTCTCGCTATTTACAATTGACGCAACAAAGGTTATGAATAAAGACATTTGCTCGCAATGCGTACTCTCGGTTTATAAAGAGAAATCCAGTTCGACCCGAAGTGGTCAGGCTGGACCAACCAGATTTATGAAAAATGTCAATAAAGTTGGAGTCGGTTGGGACTCACAATTTAGTACATCATTAAAGTTCTCAAGTGCAGTCTGATTCTGACCACAGATAGTACATAAAGCTCAATTGGTATTTTCAAATAATGAATGGAGTTATATCACTTATTAGATGCTAACACTGTTTGAGTAAATTATTCGAGGCAGTGTAAAATTGAATAAATGAGGAATAAATTAAAAATCGATATAGCAAAAGCAGTGGAGTAATAGAGGCAAGAATATATTCTTTTTCCGTTAGATTTCTATAGAAAACTTACCTTTATATACTATTCATGTTAGTCCCATTACGTATATCAATTTTTTCTTTGATGTTCCATTCATTATGTAGCTGTCGGACCTATCGTACATGTAGGGCACAAAAATCAATGGAATTTAATCGAACTTGTAGAGTTTTCCAGTAAAAGTAGATTCGTTGTATAATGAGGTTCTTTCTAAGAATTTCACTCATTACATCATTTATTTATTTTCAAGAGATAAGTGCCGAGTATTAGGAAGTTATGGGTGTTGATAAACATTATTTTAGGTTTTATAATTGAATGTTAATATTACTCAGTGCAAAACATATCAGAACAAGGTTATATTTGCATAAAAACAACCTAGGGGAAGCTAGTTACTCAGGGAGTATGTGTTGACTAACAAAGGATCCATCGACGGCACTGATAGCAAATCGATACATTTCCTTTGAAAATTGAACAATATGCGTTCGATAACATTTTAATGCTAATTTATCGTCATTTTTATAATAAGTTATTTAAAAAAGAATGTCCTTTAATATTTATAACTATTTAGTGTTCATTCAGTATGAACTTACTACTTTTACTCTATTCTCCTCTATCCAAATGTTTAAATTGTTGATCGCCCTTTACATGTGAATGTGACGTCATTTCTATATAAAAAAATGGGGTGCTGGTTACTTCCGATATAAAAATATTTACTAACAAAATGAAGTTAAGAGTTAAACAGAATAGCGGATATCGTTTCCGCTCGAATATTTTATATTATATATTATAATTCGATTTAAGGACACTCTCCGGTTAAAAAAAAACACACGTTGTTTGCCGCGACTCCGTCCGTTTGCGCCATGTTTATAAAGGTACAAAGTATCATCTATGTTTTAATACGTGAAGCATAAACTTTGTAGCCCCTTTTTACGAAAATTACGTATAAAATTTGGTACAGTTGTAGTTTATGTAGAGAATGAGTGCAGAATCTATCATAACCATAATAAATTTTATGAATGCTGCGCGCACTGAGCACGGAGGAGCACGCTAATAGATGTACAGGAAAAATCAGAAAGATAATGTTTATGTATTATAAGTGCAAAAATACATTTAATTAAGCTTTAATTGTTTACCCTACTGACAGTGCAAAACACATAATTCCGACAATGTCAAATGTAACGAAACAAATAACACGCGTATTACAGCTAGTAAATTAAACCTCATTTTCACTTTAATTTGTGTATTAAAATAACGCAATTATGTATGTTAACAAAAACAAAACATAATTTATTGAAATTAAGAACTTATATATTAAGAAATATATATGTTTATTTACCGAAGTGTTCATAACTGTAAGTTTCTTCGGTAAATATCAAGTTTTGTTTTTATCAAGGTTTAATTACGGTCTTATTTCGACAAATGAGACGGTCAACTAGTATGTGTTAATACAGGACCTAAACTATTAATCGTTGGGTCGGCCATTCGGCATCCTAACCTTCCGTCCGACTCAGGTGCTCTCGGGTCATGGATGTTTTGGGAGTTACCTGGGTCGGATCGGGCGGGAGGCGACAGCCAGATACCATCATTGCGACGATTGCCTAGACGAGATGGCCCAGTTGCTGGAAGCATGCCCTGCTTGGAGTGTAAAGAGCGCAGCTATATTTTAGGGGCCGACCTCTCGCTTCCGACTATTGTTTGCGCCGTGGTTAGAGATGACAGGTTTGTGGCAGGTGACGCGATTCTTTTGCTTAGCAGTGATGCTCGCGAGGCGAGAGCGGCGCTTTTCCAGTCTCATGAGCCCACGAAGGCAGAGTCGGGGGATTCAAACTCTGGTCATTAGGGCTCGAGGTGTCGTGTGTGTGTACCGTTATATCATAGGAAACAATTATTGTAAGAGAACGTATGTTGTGGTTCGCAGAGTGAAGGTGCCGGCTCCGGAACGCGGGCGTGTGATAGTGCCGCCGATGGTGCAGGAACATTACAGTAACCCGCCGCCGCTGCTGCCCTCGCGCAGAGAGTTTGTCCGATGTGCCAATGGTAACTTACAATGTGGTAAAAACAACATATCTTAGATAGTGGAGACCTGCCACACCTATTTCTAGGTGAAAGGGTGTGGATGCCGGCTGACTTATAGATGTGGCGGCTTAGTCCTCATAAGGAGCAATACAACTGTGATATGCTTTCGATAGAACCTCCTCATTGATATAAAGTTGGTTATAGATGATATTTGATGACCATCAGGTCGACTGCAAGGTCTCTACATAATCTTATAGAAGAAATAGCAGTAACGTAATAGAAATGTTAGGCAGGTTCGACTCAGGCACTACCGCCAAAAAGATAAATGTCGTAAAGTGCTGTATTCTGTATTGATAGCCAAGGTAGACGAGTCGTTCCAACTTTGTTATCATGCTTCGCAACGCATAATTGACTAATTTCATCTAATCTTTAACCATCAAGGCCACATCGCATCATGCTATTCATGAACAAATATAAATGTTCATGGAAAGTACCACTTCCCACCGTGCTTGTTCATTTGTTATTCTCTCACTTCTAATTTTCATCTTTCATTATAGTAGCAAATGAGCCACCAACTGATGACAATTGCCCGCAGTCACTGATGAATACCTGTAATCAACCCCCAATCAACGATTTAACGATCACCCCCAAGTCAACCCCCAAATGCGTTTACTACCTCTAATGTTAATTTTAATTCAGTTTAATTATATTGGATTTATCTGTGGCTACCTACAAATCAGTTAGTGGAATTATTTATTGGTTTAATCAGTAGTAAAATGTGTCAATTTAATTCAGTATGAAGTTATCCATATATATTATTACGCACCGTGTGATGAGAGACGACTATGGAAGGAAATCCAGACGATGGTTTACCTGTGTCAGATCAAGATTCACTGCAGACACCAACACGCATATCAGGCGCAGTAAAAAATCCTCATTGAAGGAGATTTAGATTTGTTCAACCTAGGGATTTAGGTTTGTTTAATGGACCTCAGAGGGATGATGGATATTTTGCTATGATGACGTTGTTAAATGTTAATCAGCCCCATGTACCACTAATGGGACATAGAAATAGACAAACTTTTATTTCATTAGCTACAATAAACGTCTAAAATATGTATTTGTTATCAACAATTTATATACAATTATCGCAATGTTTGTATCTACAACCAAAAATAGCAAATTGGCATAAAGTGATAGGTCAATGTCAAGAGGTGCGTCGATTAAGGAGCACAGTCTCAATTCAATGTCATTGATATAATGTGCAACATTGTTGAAGATATTTTGATATTATACTATATTTAAATTCTATTACTGGCACTTTTATTTAAACTTACGTAACCTTTTAGAATAACCAGTGAAATATAGTTAATATTATTTATAAAATTAAAATAGATTGCATTTAGCGTTCAAATTCTTAGCAGATCTGGTTCTTCTATTAGGGATTGATTGTTATATGTCTCTCTAGTAATTGAGTTATTATTATCAAACATCGTAAATTCATGTATCCATAAATATATTTATTGCCATTAGCCTTTCAGATATTTTAAGTATGCTGATATTTCGTATACTTTTACGTTTGAACAAGACCACATGCATAGTGTTTTCACTGAATAACTTGACAAGATTTACTAGAGAGCGATGTCTTAACAATAATGTTCAGTTCTCAGAAATCTGAAGGCTACCGGCACATACGATGAGTCTGAGGAGGAAGGAGACATGACTGAAAGCTCCAAACACAAGATCTGCATGAATATGACGTGCCCGCGGTACACCGGGGAGGGCCCGTGCCCGATGGACACCACTAAGCTGCACGGCGCTAGTAAGGAAGAGGCAGAACATGACCTCAAGTCAATCACTGAACCAAAGGTTACTTTATATTCATATGATATGATAAGCACTTATTAATGTAAAATCAGCAATGATCAATTTTATTTTGTTGTTAGATGTAACATAACAATAATTATGTAATATCAAACGCCTTAAAGCGAATGTAAATGTATTTAGCAAACACATTAAACAAAGGCGATTGCAATATGCAATACAAAAACGATATGCCAGATGCATATACAAAAATGACTTTAGAACTCTGGACTTGCTTAGAATAATTCCTAATTGTTATCGTAGGAAATTAAGGAGCGCCCGGTGGATCCGTCCACTAGCGACAACTCCGATTCGGACTTCGAGCAGCAGATTCACACTACAGTGAAGAGGCGTAAGGCGTTTACAGCTGATAACACCAGTCCCCGACACCCGCCTCGACGAGAGCCATTGATACTGCGTCAGGACGAAGATGTGGAGGAGTTGATCGCAACCGCCGATGATCAGCTTAAACACCTGGACGAGAAGCTTGTGAAAATCCTTGCTTGGCAGAGGATGCAGCAGGTTTGTTACAGTTTATTTCCCTTTTAGTTCCGATAGGTTTATAAACTGATAGTGGTATAATAAATTGATTTCTAAGACTGATGACGAACCTAAAACAATTCATAGCACCGTACGCTATCACGCAGATCGCAGCTGGCGAGCAGATCGCGGGCGGTTGGCGTCGCGCGAGCGGCACCACCAAGTGGGCGGATCGCGCGGCCGCGGCCATCCGCGCGCCCGAGCGAGCTCGCTTGCAGCGGCTCGGCGTCAACTTGCAGCCGCTGCCCTCCGAGCTGCTGGAGCGTGAGGACCGCGACCGCATCTCCGAGATTGTGTGGGGCGAGCGCCCCGCTACCCCGCCGCCCCCCCGCACTCCCTCGCCCCGTTCGGAGCTCAAGGACGCTTTTATCATCGCGTCACTCGTGCGCGTTAGCACTCCGCTAGGGTAATTATGCTTCCCATACAAGAATTTCAACTTGTAATCCCTTTAGACACAGGTAACACTCTACGTACACACAAACATACAGAATAAGAACATGTGAGCCGTTGGAACTTGAAAACACATTGGAACCCGTTGGAACTTAAAACCAAACATCGCGGCATTCACATGCTCTTACCGTACCTCCTCAGTCGAATTATACTGGTTACATCATTATTTAGATTATAATAATCAATATGAAACTATTATCCCAATTGTAACTTATTAATTTCTAAACAGAAGCTGTAGCATTGCGAAGCTGGATAAGCCGATACCAATGCGCAGCAATTCGTTGCGCGTGGGCTCGCAGCCGTGTTGCGATGTGGTACTGGACGGGAAGTGCCGCCGCGTGTCGCCGATGCACGCTATCATCTTCCGTGATCAGGTGTGAAGCTGCGAATTTTAGTATTGATATTTTTATAGTATGAATCGTAAAAATACAAAATTTGGAAAAAAAAAAGTTTTGTATTAAAAATATTAATATGGAAACTAATTAAGAAATAATTATAATTCCTCGTTGTTATCCTCCTAAATATTTGCCATTGATATTATTGTGAGCCTAAAAATGTTATTAAGTAAAGATTCATATCAACCAGCCAAAATAATTAAAGGAAATCTAATTTAGGTCTGGAAGAATAATAACCCTTAAGAGGTCACAATCAAGTAGCACAGTGTATAATACTTATTAATTGTCGACAAAAATGTAACTGTAATCCAGCCATAATTAGTTGCTATATAGTTTAGACCAAAAATGAAGTTTTGAGTCAACTTTCGATTTTGGCCAGAGCTCGTCTGAACTTTTCGGCTCAACTAAGTTCGTGCATTTGCCATGTAAATGATTCCATGTATGTCGACTAACCGCGTCTGATAAGTCGAATGGTTTGTTCTTTTTTTTAAACTTTACGCTTTTACGCTTTACAGAAAAAAATAGAGGTAACTCGTTCCAAGTTATACTTTATGTATAAATTTCATAAGTCTAGAAAACATAGCTCGGCCGAAACCGAAAGTCTCTTCATAAATATTCGGCTCGTTTTAATTCGATCGCGTAAGCTATAGCACTGCTTTTTATCCCACAGGTAACAAACTACTTCGAGATGCTGAACTATTCGGAGTGGGGCTCGCAGGTGAACGGCGTGATGTACGCATGCGACCTGACGCCGCGCGCGACCGAGCCGCCGCAGAGCGCCGCCGCCGCCGCGGACGCGCGCGCCAGCGTGCTGAGGAACCTCGTCGGCAGGCATATGCCGAGACAGACCAGGTATATATTTATCAGATTGAAGTGGCATACGGCCATGCGATCCACCTGGTTAATTGGATCGTCCATAAACGTCTAAGAAATCTCATGGTCCGGGACCCCCCGTACATTTTTAACACTTATTACTATCAAGCTAATTTTTTGAGAGTAGCTTCATTTTGTTGAGACGCTCAACTTCTTTCCATAACATAATTTTATAAGTGAACCGGCAATCACACCCTTCCACGAAAAGGCAAGAACTGTCAAGAAATAGGTGTGACGGTGGTACCTCCTCGGTCAAACTGCACTGGTGAAATACCCACACATCTGTACCGTGGTGAATTATTTACTATGACACATGAGATTTCTTGCCAATAACGTAACGCATCAAACTTGCTCAGAACTAAAATTAAACGCCTTTCGCATCCTTTTTTCACATCCCTGTTTCGCATCCTTTTTTTTATGCCTATTGTAACACGACCTCCGAATATCCGGCAGTAAATTCAGCTGAATTATTGTAGGCGACCTTACGTCGGACGTCCATCATCCCTAAAGTTGATTACAGAGTTCCATATTCGGTAGTTGCAACTCACCATCAGGTGGGCTGCATGTTTTTGGGCTCTAATATAAAAAATGGGTACGTCCATTTTTATGCAGCGTTAGTAAACGTAAATACCCTCCAAACCGGTCATTTTGTTACAATAAATGTTATTGATATACGAATAGCAGTACACAATACCGCTTTACCGCTCAAAAAATCCTATTGATACTAAGTTTTTATCTGTAGGACCGAGGGCCCAGTGACTGATGAGCCGGAGGACCCATGCACTTGCCCCAAGAAGCCCCCGAACACAGTCGGTGCCTGGGAGGGCTCTGCCCTGTTACCGCACGGCGCGCTGTTGCAGTTCGGCTGCTACAGGTTCGTCTTCAGCATAACCGATGCCGTTGCTTTTCCCTATGAGAGCAAGAACAAGAAACCATCTCTCTAATTATTCAAAACGAATTCTATGTACCGCATTCATTTATACATATAAGTCAGTGTTAAACATTACAATATCTCTCTCTCTGTGTTATTTTTAAATAATGGCGATTTTAAATATAGCGCAGGTCATTAGTAGCGCAGCCTGTATGATTTTTTTGTTAACATGTTGGAAGTTTAAAAATGAGTTACATTTCTTTATCAATGGTGTTAAAAAATATCGTACTGTTCTACTGTCTCCTCGAATATATACAATGAATTAATACATCCAGCGAGGCATAGATATGAGAACAGAATATAAAAGTTTATGTATGTGCCCATTTGCTACCTAAAGGAAAGTGATTATTATCACAAATGTATCTCTTTTTTTCACATAGTGATTCCTACTCGTACAAATTTTGCACATTCGTGTATTGTTTTTTGTTTTTTTTTTTTTCATTGCAAAATATGGACCTTAATATTTTTATAACTTTTTTTCACTTCATGTGTTTCATATTTGTTTACATTGCGGGGCAGTCTATGTTTAGTTGTAAGTGTGTGTTACATGTAAGGTTTGTGCTTGTGGCTGATTTAAATTAGTTAGAACAAAGGTTCTTTAAGCACTCATATCTTTTATACCCTACCCTAATAGTAATATTTATATACTATGAGAAAGGTATTTGTTTCATTAATTAGAAAGGTCGACCTTAAATAAATAAATTAATTATATTAGACTAATTAATATCATTGTGAACATAGGCTTTGCAAAAATTTGCATGACCAATTCTAATCCACGAAACTTTCTAATCTAAATCAGTCACAGTTTACTAAAGTTAAACATTATCCATTTTAGCTCCTCACCAATAATTTCACAATACCCAAAGCAGGTCTTATTGTGTCGCACAAAGAAATTGTGTCATTTGGTGAGCTGTCTGAGACTGAAGGATCTCATCATTTATTTATAGAGCATTTAAGTTTAAAAAGATTGTCTTATTATCTCTAGAAATAACTTGAGTTAAATATGAAATTAATCATATATAATATTAGATATAAGTAGCGATGATGACAACAATCACTTATATCTTGATGCATGTCGCGAACTTTATATATGTGTGGTCACTTTAGCAATTTGACCCGTAAAGTAAGGATGATAGTTTAAGGTAACAATATGCTCAGTGTCAGTGTATTGGAAATATATCATTGTACTTATAAGTCCTACCGGTAAAAGATGAACTTGGTAGTTACATTTGACATCTGGTATGTCAGTTAGGTTCGTGTAATCTTACCTTATTTTAATTTTAAAGGATGTAAGCAAATTAAGATAAGAGAGTTGTTATGAGGTTGCTTGCCCAGCCTCTACATATTGCGGAGAAAATAAGTTTTTGTGTAACAAGTTGCAAAAAGTAATTTCTTGTTTACATCTTAAATAATAGTCGCTTTTTTAAAGTCTGAAAATAATATTTTGATCATATTAGTGTTGCAAATTGTAAAATAAGTTCAAGTTCATTTGTTATCGCTATATGTTAGTAATATAACAATTATACTTAACACTGCTGTGTCACATACTGTGACTCATAGAAATACGAATTCTAAAATAAACATCGTCCAAAGGGTTTTAATTTATAAGATACCGACTGAAAATAATACTGGGTTGTTTTCTCTGCCAAACGAGAGTTACTTCGGGGGAGTGATGAGATGATAGGTCCGATTTTTTTTTGATGGAATATATTAAAGCAAAATTGTGAAAAGCATAAATCATTAAAAGTGCTAGGAGGGAAGTTCTCTCGCGTCGTTCAATTTTAGATTATTTTTTCGAACGTGCAACGAATTTTTTATAGTTATACCAGTTTGCGGAATCTTTTTGAATGTATTTCATATGAATTTTTCATTATTTTCTATTCTTACCATTCCATTGAGTAATGAAGTACTCTTGCTATTGTTATAAGTAGATAGTAAGTGTAGTAGCAGTAGCGGTATTTATTAACCATTTGGTGTAGTTGTTAAGGCAATACTTTTTTTTATATCAAATACTCAACACATATAGCATTTAGCGATGTCACAATATCCAAAGTTTGCATATATGTGGACTATGTAGGATATTATTTTGTATGTCGATCTTGTTACGGCTGCGTTCTGCAAGAATGTGTATGCAATGTGAATTATCCCGTGCGTGGCGTATTCTGATAATGCCGGCAGTGACCATCGCCGTTTATGAATAAATATGTGTGTCGTATTCAATAAAATACAAAAAATCCATTACTATTTTATTTGAATTTGATTCCCTTTCCTATATTAAAAAGAAAAAAGAAACGATTGCATGATATTTATATTTTTCGTAATGAATGAAAAAAAAAATTAATATACCAACATATTTAAAATAAAAACAAGTTTTTTCAATGCACTGAAAGGAAGAAAATAATTTTTGGTAGGAGACAAACTAATCATTTTGTTACATTGTGTAATTTTATATAATATAAAAGCTTGTTCAGTTCACAACGAAATTTAGTTTTTATTTGCACTTAACGGTAGGATTTTGCCATTGCCACTGTTTAACCTTTAAACCGCCCGACATTATATCACTTGTCGTGCCCCCAGCGCCCGTCATAGTGAATCGAAAAATAAATACCAAAGAGGGAAGTGCAAGAATTAACCTTTTCAAGGTCGATATTTTCTTCATCGACATAGTAATAATGATATTTACGTTTGAGTAATTAATATCTAGGTAAACACTACTTACCCTACAAAATTATAAAACATTTTATGGCGGGTAATCTACTATAATAAGAAGTTTATAAAGATTTGAACGATTTATTAATTAGTATTTCAGCTATCGTCAAGTACTTTGTGCACAATTAAATCAATTCAAACTTTGCCATTCTTTTACCCAATAAAAAGTAATAAGTTAATTCGTAAATTTATCTTTATCTCAGCAACGACAACAGCTAACAACAGACAAGGAAATAAAAAAAGTGTGTGTCAGTTCCGACGCACGACGTTTTTTCCTTAAGTACGATTGTCTAAACAGGCGCAAATTGCGCCTGTTTAGGTAATCATATAGTATCGAAAAGGTACACTCAATGTGCTAAATAAGAATCCCAAGTTTGAATAGTCCAATACTTTATTGCATAAAATCCTAACTGTTACACATTAAACACCCATTACCTACGCTTTGTACTACAAAGTAATACTTAAGACTTGGATAAGTACACGCGGTGTTTTAGTCTGTTTAAATTTTACTCGATTAATTTATATGCAATGGATAATAATATACCAGTACTGCGAAATGTTTTGGTACATTGACATAGTAAAAAACAACAATATTTTGATTTTCGTATTACAATTACAACATTTAAATTACATGATACTATGACTTGATTAAAACAAAATGCTTAAATTAATCATTTTGATACAAATACTTCTGATATTTCCAACTTTACGTGCAATTATTAAGTATTTTAATATCTCATTAAAATTACCACTACAACTTATAAAATAGCAGTGAAATATACTATTTTTACCACAAGTATTTTTCCCACAAGGCAGTTTATTTCCTACATAATGCAAAAAAGCGAGTGCCAGCTACTACTTTTATAAAATACATGACTTTACCCAATTTACATACGTATTCCCTTGAACATTAAAATTATAATAGACAATACACATTCTAGGTTATTAAAATAATACTGTCTAACGTGAATGATTCACGGTTGAATTAATATTACTAATATATAATCATTTGTCCGAGTAGAAAATGATATTTTTGCTAAACAATGATATATTATCACTAAATATACAATGAATAAGTGAAACTTTTAATAGGACAGAACATTGTTATTGTCCGTAGTCCGCAAGGCAATGCCAATTATTCTAAGGTAATAAATACAATCATAATTAGTATGTATTATAGTTTGAAAGACGTTTGAATGGCCTACTTTTAACTTCTTATACACTTTATACATAATATGAAACTAGCAAACTTACACAAGTATTTTTGTAATCATTATAATATTTTTCATTCACAGCTCCAGTTACGCTATAATGTAGTAATTAAAATTAATTGATATAACTAGAAATACCGACATGTCCTTATTGTTGTGGCTTACATAAATTTTTAATTCACAGTGCAATAGGGTCTTTACAAAAAAAAGAATCAGTTTGTGATGTGATGAAACACACGATATACAGCAAAAGAAATTAAGCAATTACACTTCTAATTCTATTTAACTCATCACATTCAAAATGTAACACTATTCATATTGGATACACACACAATAAATTATCACTATTGATTTGAGCCATCCAGCTCGTAAATTAATTCGTTAATTTAATTTCATGTCTTAGCAAGACGAAACCTTTGACATACGTCTATTGATAACAATTACAAGAACTTCAATAAATTTAAAATGTATAAAGGATGACTTTGAAAGAGATAATTAGAGAATTGACACAATTGAACACAGCAAGTTATTGGAAAAAATTAGAGATAATTATCTACTTTAATCCTTCGTGACCTCGTCCAAACTTAAATAATAAGCTTATCAATAAGAAAAAAAGCATATATACTGCTAGTAAATAAATAAGTTACATAAGTTGCAATCCACAAAGGTTTTTACGACGGGATATTAAGGTCTAAACATGACGTAAATATTAAAATGGAGAATTAAAAAAAAATAAGGAACAATATATTTTAGCATTACAACATAAATAAATTAAAGAACTTAAAAAAAGGCGGAATTTATCACTGGTTTCAAGTCAAATGATTACCGTTAAGTATATGTTTAAGTACATTGAACATATTTTTCTCCGAGTATGGTGACATGTGAATCTCCAAGAGATATTCAAATAAATTATAATCTCGTTTTTGCTATTCAATTATTCACTTGTAATAAAATAAAATTAGAGCCTAATAATAACTAAAGCCTCATACATATACACATCCCGTTTGCAATGAGATTTTGATGGCAATGAAGCTGTAGGTTTAGTTGTCACCGTAGCTAATGGTTGTAATGTATGTAAATAGGACATGTAACATTTGCTTAACAGTTGTTTATGATATTAGCAATTGTACCAGATAACACATTTATTATGTGGTACGTTATAAAAATGGAATTAAATGTTATTTAAAGCAAATTATTACGATAAAATCCCAGAATAAATTAATAAATAATTGTAACTAAATGCTAATATATCATAAATTATAAGTAATAAATATTGTGATTAATATTATGATGATAACGATAATTCTTAATGAAGAGCAATTAATAATAATTAATTTCACATAACATAAACGAACACACTCAGGATTACACATAGAATATTATAAATATATTTTCAAATACAAAATTTAAGATATTTTTCAGGAAATTTGCGAAATTATTGGCTTCGACAGATTTTCGCTAAAACTGAATGAGCTTTCATACGATCATGGTTTTTTTGTTTTAAGAAACTCAGTTATAAGAAACGTCGAAACATCCCTGTGGAAACGGTCTCATAAATTCTCATAACTGATAGATTCTTATAGAAATCTGTATCAGAAAATTTTTTCAATCTTATAAATATTTTTTTAACTGATAAATTCTGATACCGAGTTAGCTGTTTTGTATCAGAATTTATAAGACTTTTTCCACAGGGATATTTCGGTATTAATAAAATATTGTTAATGCTACAGGGAAATAATAGATAATAATGATGCAATTTAATTATTAATTTTAATAACAAATGAACAATAATTAAATTTAAATAAATCTTAATAAATTAAACGTTCTTTTTTTTAACTAAAGAGTATAATCGAATTCTTACACTAGGAACTGAGTTATGGGACAGGTTTACAGCATTGGATATTATAATAAAATAATACTTCGTTTATACTAAATGCCAAATTTGGCAGTGTTTTCATACTGTAGATCGCTTCAAGAGCTATGTAGAGACGGCTTCTTACAAATAAGCAACAAACGTCATTGACACTGTTGTAACAAAAATGTGCGGTTAAGACTTATGTCCGTCATTAATATAATCTAGAATAGTCTCATTTCTGTTAACTTATTCCTCTTATTCTTCTATATGACTGCGATAAATATAAAAAGGCTATTCTGGATTATATATTTTATTAAGATAGCGAGTCACTAGACAAATTCACTCCCGCTACATTGGATGGATGCACCATCCTAGTCGCCTTTGTTATTATCGAGTAAAATACCAATATTAATACTACAAGAACGCAGCTGCAAATATTTTCGCACGGAATATATATATTGTATTCCTCCAAAACGTTATTAATGAGCCCATTGACTCGTTAGTGGTTCATGAAATCAATATCTTAATTATAATGGACGTGCTATAACATCCCTAGGTTGGACGTGAACCTTCTAATTATATTTTTTCAGCGAATCTGCGGAAAATACCTCTAGTTTTTTTGCAATATTTGTTAAGATTATTGAAGATACAAGAAATAATACTTATTATAACAATTTTTAAACTAGACTTATAATGTACGTAATAGTGATGTAACGAATGTCAGAATTATCATTCGCGAATGCGAATGCGAATGTTCATCTCCAATATTCGCGAATGCGAATGTTGACTTTTAAATAAAGCGCGCTCAAAATATCATACAGCTTTGAAATTTCATATCAGCCATGTTTATACCGAACA
>MOOZ01000121.1:553268-573948 GCA_002930495.1 Cecropterus lyciades | reverse complement strand
AATATTAGTATAGATTATACAATATATTGTGTAAAAATATTGCTAATTACAATATTTTTCCCACTTTACCACCGAATCGGAACACGAGCTCAACTGAGAAGATCCGACAAGAAAATCAATGGTTTTGTCTTTTTTCCTTATATTATTTTGTATATATATTTTAACCATCTTGTTTATTACATGGGCAATAATAGCTAGCTCCAGTATCTTGCCTTACATTTGACGAAACTAGACGCTTGTTTGGCAAGATACGCTACTAATTGACATTTAATTAAATATTGAAATATATATAATTGCTCAGTCCCAGGCTGTTTTGCCTTCTATGTAATCAGAAATTTATTATATAATTATAATATGCTTTATGGCACAGTTTGTTCTTAATCAGTGAAGTTAATTGTAAAAGCGTATACATTGACCCATACAAGAATTATTAATTTTGTGAAGACGAGTTACATGTGCTGAGAGAGCTTGTTCCTTGTATTTATATCATGTGTGATACACACCGTTTATTGTATTTATTAATATTTTTCTTAACATAAATCAAATTCTCACGTATAAATTGGGATACAACAGTTAGAATATTTATTTCTTTGAACATTTCTTTAAGTGAGGTTTTTGGGCCCAGATTATAAATGGCTTGTACAACCCTCTTCTGCAATACAAAGAGAGTATTGAGGTCTGAAGAGCACCCCCACAGCAGTATACCGTAAGACATAATGCTGTGAAAGTAACTAAAATAAACTATTCTAGCTGTTTCTGCATCTGTTAATAGTCGGATTTTTTAACAGCATATACCTACTGCAGAGTCATTGATATAAATTAAAAATAATAATGGTCCCAGTATCGATTTCTTATGTTTTATTTGATGTTCATCACACATGCGTGTAATAAGTAAGTTATAGAGCTAAGTTAAAATTAAACAGATAGGCAAAATTGTTAGCTTATTTTTGTTTTTCAATCAAAAGCTCTACCGGCGCTGCACGATTATAATACTAACTAACCGTGCAGAGTTATCTGCAGGGTCGAGAGTTCCCTATCGTCTGTTAACTGCAAGAACCAATCACTTGCAAAATTGCAAAAACATTAAGGAAAGAGTATACTCGTGGTTGGTTTTACGTAAGATTCGGTGAAGCCCATTTAAGGTTTATTACTGATGTGGTATTTGGATTTCATTATACGGGTTATCCATGTGGCAGTCCCTGTAAATTAAACTGGTTTACTTTGGTTTACTAATTTATTTTCAATTCATTTCAGGTACAATTTTCACTGAAATATTTTTTTAACTTAAAAGAAAGAAAAGATGTACCGAAACCTTTTTTATTCGATTCAATGTAAAATAAACTGAACGTTTTAAAAGCGATCATCTACTTATCATTCTCATAAGTCTGATTACAGAAAAATCTTCACACCGATATCAAAAACATAAATGTTAAAACCTAAGATACCTAATATTCAGTTAAATAATATAAGTAGATAAGTAGGAACGTTTTTGTGAAATGTAATAAGAGGACTTTCAAACAGAACTGACGTCTTTTTCCTGACAAACATATAGCTGTCATGTGACGGCATTGCGAGGTTTAGGTATGGTCGCGGGGGACTGGTATGGTAACGACACACGTTATCACACCAGTCCACACAGCCCTCAGTGGTGGGCTGTCAGACGTGAGGAAGGTCGAAACAACTTCGCGTTTGCATTTGAAAACATATTTCGTTGCGATTCACAATCTAAGGATGGACAATAACATCTGTACAAGTAATTGTGTTTACCAATTATTCGATAAGTTTATTTAATAACTATGTGTGTAACTTGTCTATTATACTTGATGATTAATAAATGATACTCATATTGTTAAAAGAATTAACACCTCGTACGAGTTTAAAATCAAAATATATAAATGTTACTTTCTCGCGGGGGTTATACGATCAGACTGCATAGTTATGGTATTCAAGTACTCAATTGCTCAACCTCTTAAATATATTTATTTTTAAATTATAATGAATATATAAGTTATTACTTTTTCCACCAACATTGTTGGTATGAGAAATGTGAATGATGTAACACAAAGTTCTTATCGCTCTTAACATTAGTGATCTGAATTAAAACTAAATAAAACAATTCAGCTTAAAATAATATTACTGATCTATTTGGTCTACGATAGCATGTCTGAGCGGTAACTGGCCGGGATTCGAAATGATTTATCAATTGTAACTTAGAATCATTTCTCGGTGAAAATAAACTGCAAATAAAAACAATCTATTCTTATATACCTTTCTCTGGTTGCGTATATACAAGGGACTTAATGCATGGAGACCTAATGAAGAGTATGTAACACGTATTCGAAACGCAGAAACACCCGTGAGAAATTACTACTATGTCTAACCGCGTAGTCTGTTTTAACATACATTGTTAACCATAGTATGTTTAACAATATTTTTAAGTATTTTTTTCTAATTGTAAGTTCCACGGCCTCTCATTGACATCTATAATCAGTCTCTTGTATAGTTGGTCGCAATGCGTTTCGAGTCCTGAGGACTAAATTAAAGTGCTTCGGATTGATATGCCTTTATCAAAAACTTCATATCAAAACACAGTAGCCTTTAACACATCAGTTATTGAGCAGAAATAGGTGTGGCGGTGGTGTAGTGTATAGCAAGTAGAACTATAAACTTTATGGAGAAATATCAGCTTTTTAAATATACAACAATATGTCATTGAATTAAGAGAAAATCTAATGAAAAATCATATTCACAAAAAGTTACTTGATAAGCAATTATAAAAAACATAAAATGTCCCTGAAATTATTGATAAATATTTCTTATAGTACTATTAATTAGTGCTGTATGGAAAAAGTAAATTTATACGTATAGACTGGTGCCTATAGGTATAAATATACTTTTTATACCGATAACTGATATGTTTCAGTCCATAGATAATTAGTAATTAGGTAAGTAGTTGTTAGTCAAAGTGTAGATCAAGTCAAGTGTAGATGTCGACTCATAAGGTATTCTAGTTTAGTCTACTTTTTATTCACACCTAATGTGAGCGATTGTTATAAAAAAAAACTCGATGGAATTCAGTTCCATCTGGATTCAAAAGTTTTTCGAAGTGTTATCAAAGGCATATCAGGCCTCGTCACGTCCATCATAGGTAGTTATTTTCAATTATCGTAGTACTTTTAATTTTGTGAAATCATGCACAGCTGTGGAATATTAATGGCGTCATTATGAAAGCAATAATTGACCTTCAATTATTGCATATTTTCATACCTTCTATTGAATGATTTCCTACATTCTATTAAATTATTATTAATGATATTATATAATGATCTAATTTGTGTGACAAAATTACCTCGTAGGAATTATTCATGGAGTACTTGTAAAAGCAATGTTTTTCGCCAGACAAATCTTTTTGGATAAAACTGTAAAACAATATGTCCGATGTAAATTCGTATGCTGACGTGTTATATTGAAATTTTTGGGAAACGAAAGCTAGTCTTGGCAGATCGTTTGGAGACTCGCCCGGGAGTGACGTGACACAGGAAGAAATTCGAACCTTTTTAATACTAAATTGTCACGTAAAATACTTTTTTATACGAATAATGTATTTGTTACCACCGAATTTGTGAATATAATCGGTGGACCGGGCTCGAGGTATCGACTCGTTTAATGCATAAGCGATTTTCGTCAATTTAGTTTACAATTCAAATACTGAGACTCTCGCCCGTCGCTCCTCTTCTGCGGCGTGACAGAAAAAAGACGAATAAAAACCCGTGTGCGTCCTTGAAATACAGACTCCCCAATAACCCACTGGCCGTGTTTATACTGACAATTTTTGGAGTTGAATTGCTCCTATCTAATAGCCAACACCGGATTTTTTTCGCATTTTTCTGCGTTTTTTCGAGCTCTGGTGACGTGCGTATCAGAAGGAATTACGAGCGCTCGGTCGTGCTGAAAAGAATAGTACTTATCCATGATGAAACTGACGGTCTCGGTTGTCTCGCGAGGAACCTCGATGAGGGGGTGGCCGCACATAAGGTGAGGATGTTTTTTATTTAATCCCCTTTTACTGTGTACCATTATTAAGTTTAATCGCACATTTGATTTATAATGAAAAGCAGCGTAAAAAGTTGCGTGCTTAGCTCTATGCAGGAAGAAGTTTACAATAATGTATATATAGGTATGTTAAATACCTGTAAAAAATAAATCGAAATAATATCTAAATAACTGCCTAAATATTCTTTATTCATTATTATAAAGTCTGGACAGTGTATATAGGTCTTATAATTGGTAATGTAACATTTCACCGTCGTTGCCTTAATTGTCAACTTCTACCGTGTTACATCGAGTTTTTTAAACCAATTAATGTTCTTTACGATTAAACTGAAATATATTTTTTGAATATGTGTGTCAAGATTACGAATGTTTATGATTTAAAGTAAACAGAATTAGTAAACAGTTGTTGTCCCTGAAAGCACATAGTAATTTTTATAGATACAGTTCTTGAGTTATAAATAAAAGTCTACTTAAATTCATGTCACATGACATCATTATAATGAATCTTTGTTTTAGACCTACTTCAATATAGTAAAACATATCTTCCATTGATATATATTTTAGTGGCTGGCTTTCCGCTAAGGAGTTATACGTTTGTTTTTTATATTAAAGTCAAGGATATTTGCACGTATACGTGATGTGTATATCGTGAATCTGATTAAAATACTTTGAAAAAAAACACCTACTCAAAGTTAGGCCGGGTTTAAACTTAGGTTTTTCTTAGCCAATATAATCTTACTTCAGAATTTAGTAATATCGCGTATAAATTATCCTTAAGCATTTAATGTCAAAATGAAAATAACGTTTCTTTGTGTATTTGTGTTTTTATTCATACGTAAACGCATTCAAAGAGGTGCTACATAAATATATAATAATAAAATATATGTATTTATCCGTGTCCTAACGCAGTTTTCATCGTACCTATTGTAAGCATTTAGTTCAAAAATAAGTGAACAAATACTGTTGTAATGGAATTGTAGAACTTATAGGTCGTTCTATAAAAAAAAACGTTAATAACAAAGAGTTTGCAATATGTATTGGAGTTTCTATTTTTAAAATCCAATCTACGTGTTTCTAGAGTCAGTTTCAATAGAGGGGTGGAATGTGTTTTGACTTTTTCGAGCTCCAGTGACAAAATTGGGACGACGATGGCATTCGTTGTTGTGTCGCACTAGCATTTATAGGTCGAAAGTTCGGATGGGGGATGAAACAGGTAAAGGCTTTTAGGCCAGTATAATAAAGAGAAAGGTATAATAAATTTTAATTTTTGAACAGTATTAGTTCACGTCAACTAGTATAAGTACCTATATTTTAGACATCACATTTAATTTAATATATAACACATTTTCGGTTATAAACTAATATTTGCAATATTTTTTTTTGAACGAAAATAAATTGAACAATTTAACAAATTAAATATGAAATTGTCATATTTATGATATATCGTCATTGCTTGTCTTCTCATTAATGTGGTGTGTCACGGCGGCAAATAGTTACTCCACCGCGGCGCCGTTTGTAAATAGCCTTATAGTATAATGTTACATAACTGCATATAACTTAACAGACTTCTGCTCTTACTATTACTGCAGACGGCATAGGATCCCGATCCCATCAAATAATTCATATGTCAGTTTATCTTCTTTTACCATTATTGTAAAATGCCGAATTTTAATATTAAGGTTAAAGCACGTCGATAGAAGCTACATAAAAATAAAATCTATTTACAAAATAAAAAAATATTTTAGAGTTACAAGATGTTCCAAAATATAGATCGTGTTACATTCTATCACTGATAAACGTTCATTTTTAACAATTAACAATTATAAATATAGGTACTCATTAAAATACGATAAAATCCGTGATTGTTACCCTGATTTTATTTTGATAAAAGCGTCACAGAGCTGTGAGCAAATGTATGTATGGAAAGAACCATTTCATCTGATTGCAATCTGCACCTGCTCAACCTTTGGAGTGTAATGAGATTAGCCACGTACCACTTAACATAACATACGGACGTAAACTATATCGTTTAAATAGGCACACGCCATGGATCTAAGAGCTACAACTATAAGACAACTTGAATTAGTTTGATGTCGTACTTATTTTCGTGAGAAAACTGTATAATTATTATTATATTATTTCGGTATCTTTAGATTTTCCTAATTTATGTAGACGAGCTAGCATCGCGATGTAAGTATATTGATGTAAGTATATATTAGTTATATTACTATTACCTCTTATCGTAAATACAGCTGAAATTTGAGAAAGTAAGAAGAATTACTAATTATAAGAATCAAATTTTGTAATTACGTGCCACATGTTAGTTATCAATATAGTTCAAGTACAAACAATATCGTTTTGTTGGCCAAAAATACTTCCATACCATTGATGGTTACATTGGTATGCCGTAGGTAATAACTATTAACGTTTTTATTTCTATTTTGTAATCAAACATTGGGTAAATTTTTTACCAACTTTAATTAGGATATGCTATTGATTTATGTAAGAATTTTAACAACAGTATGCATTGTTTTATATAAAAAAATATTACACTAAAAGCTCAATACTAGAGCAAATTACTAAAATTATTTTTTTGGTATTCCGCATAACCGGGAATCAAACCGCCAGTACATTTTATACCATTCAAATCTTCAATGGTTTGGTTATTATAATGTATTTATCTTTCAGTTTCAGAGACGACGATGAGTCCCCACCGCCGAGGAGCTCACCAGGTAAGCACTTTTTTATAATTTACGCGATTGTGACATGTGACACAGGCAAAGCGACCTTCATGATGCCTTTTCTCTTGAATTTTGATCTTGTTTTTGCATGCGTCTTCATTGACGTACACTGGGATGATGTTTTGTTTCCGTGTTCCATTAAGTTTCTACTTGATAGCACCTATAAATAAAAATAAGGAAAATTTCGTGAAAACCCTTTAGTTTTGGTTCAGTTAAAAATAATTAATGTCAGTTAACATATTAAAAAAATATAATTTCAATGTAATTCTTAAAGAATTAAAATTTCTATTAAAGTAGCAGACAATTCCGAACGAATTTATTGGTCCGGGATCCCCATACATTTTTAGAACTAAACTTAATATTAATACTATCAAGTTAATTTTTCGAGAGTAGCTTCATTTTGTTGAGACGCCCAAATTCTTTCCTGACAACGATTCTCAATTATGGCAGCTAAAGAAGGTAGCAGGGACACTAGGGACAATACGTTAATATGACGTCATATTCTCAAATATATATAAATATATATCTATAACTCAAAAATTTATTCCTAACCGGTTCTTTTTTGGTAAATATTAAGATATTTATCTAAGTTTTCCAAAAAAACAATTGTCCTACAAACTGTAGGTTTTATCAAACCCCTTTTTGCAACATGTATCAATAACGAGGATGATGATTACTAACCAAAATGATTGCTAACCAGCTGATTTTCATCTGCTGCTTACATAATATTTTTTAAATTTAACAGCCTCATAGTCCTACAAATAACGTGGTACGTTGTCCCAGTCCTACGCTCGGAAATTGTCAATACCACATGGTCATATTTTTTATTAGTAACTGTAGGACAAACATATCACATCGTAGATTAGTGTGTTTTTCGTTCAAATTAAACAATGTCCTACAAGAAAACAAAACTGGTACGTACAAGGAGTCCGACAAGAATTGTCATTTTCGTCTTCCTATTTGTAACATAACATTATTACTATTTGATAATATATTTCTTGAAATTAAAATAAATTTATTTTCATGTTTATGATGCTTTCGAGTAGTCAAAAAATCTTCGCAAGAAAGCAAATTGTATGTATTAAACTTTTTAAATATGTAGTTAATTGTAGGACCATAATAACATACCACGCATTGCAATCCATTGAAAAAAATGATTAAAGATATTAGTATTATAAACAAAGTGCAATAATTATTGTTAGTTCGTTTTAACAAATACATTATAATTTACAATTCGCTCATAATATTACAGCTTCTGCGTTCAATTGTGACCAAGCGCATAGTAGTTCTTGCGCAGAATGAATTAAGGTTTCAATCTGTATGTGTGTGGAGTCGTGGTGAGATGCGAGCGATATCGTCTATTGGACATTTATCGCGGCTTCCGAGTTCAAGCACCGGTAGCGCACAAAAACAACGACATGACTTACCGTGGAATGATCCGTGTGCGCTGAGTATAACCTCGCGCTCTACTGAAAGCTATTTATCTTTTTATGTATGTATAAAATTTATTAGGCTACAATACATATCACTTTTTATGTGGTTACTTGGAAAGTACTACGTTTTTCAACATGAAAATGAAGGACGATTTTACAAAAGTCAATTGATATTTTATTAAATTACTAATAAATCATTGATAATGATTAATAATTATGGATAATAATCCATTGTACTCCGATATGTACCGTGTTCCATCACTGGAAAGTAGTATAATTTCATTTTCATACTTTTTTCTTTACCTCCAAAGATTTTAAAGAAAGATTCTTCTTTTCCAAAGATTCTAAAGAATTTAACTGCAAAAAAATGAGTCCGAAAAAAAAGTAATCAAAAGGACAATGAGGAGAATATGCCAAATGTTGGAGAATGGCAGTATATCCCATACTAAGTGGCAACTTTTGGTAAATTGACAATCTTGTATAAGATTTTGCATTATTTTGATGGAACACTTTTAAATTGATGAATTATGGGTATGTTGTCCAGTAGAAACTGAGAAAAACATCAAACACAATCATCAAAACATGGGGAAACTACATATATGTCAAAAGTTGAAATTGTTATTCTATTTATAAAATAAATTTTAATTTTATAAAATTTATTTTATTTCTGACTCAGTATCAGTGACTTGTATTGTAACCGAATAAATTATTATATACTAGTCGACCCTACAGGCGTTGTCTTGGAAAAATCTTGAATTAAAATTTACGGCCTAAACTAATTTCATTAAATATTCGAAACGAAGTTTACCGTACTAGCAATCAACTAAAATTTACTTGAACAAACTATATCTTAGCAACGCAAACTACGATTTCATTCAATTCAATCGTTTTGATTTTGAAGGATGTCAGGACACAAATCACAATTTTCTCGACGTTTTCGAGCTTTTAGCCAATGGTTGTTGCAAAATTAACAACAACCAAAGCAGTAAAAATAATAATTAAATTAAATTGAAGCGAATTGTGAATGTAATCCATTCTTGGATCCACCTGAAGACATACAAAAATTACACTAAAATTTTTCCAGCCGTTTAGGAGGAGTTCAATGACTTACACACGCACAGAAGAATTATATATTAAAAACATATTTCACATTACTCATTTAAAAGGGTGCCTTTTAAAAACTACTACTTAGAATCAATCGTTTCTTTTTCAAATAAGTTTCGCTAAAATAGCTTTTAGTATTTATAATTACTATACCCTTTAAGTGTAAAGTTTACTGTAAAAAGAAAATAAAAATAATTCTCTGTTGGAAATATCAAAATTACTTACGCCCACAACCTTACTAACTTGTTATGTATACATACGTAAGAGTCAATCTTGCTTAGGAAAGACTGGGGACACTTGTTCCCCCCCTTGTTGTGGGGATTTGTTTTTTGATTATTATTTCCTAAATATTCATCCGACTTTAAATATTTTAGTACTGAAATATGTGGAATTGAAATGACTATACTAAGCATAATAGCTAATGATATATTAGCTAAATTAAGTTATCATCATACAAAAAGTTGGAATAGGGAATGGTATCAAGTGTCCCATGTTTAAAACCGTAAACCCATCATTGTTCCACTGCTGGGCACGGCTCTTCTCTCAGATTGAGAGAGGTTCAGGCCATAGTCCACCTTGCTGGTCAAGTGCGAAGTGATAGACACACCTTTGAGAACTTTTTAAAGAATTCTCAGGTGTGTAGGTTTCCTCGTGATGTTTTCCTTCACCGTATAGCAGTGATAATTAACTTTTAATACGCACATCATTTTAGAAAAATCAGTGGTGCATTCCTGGGATTCGAACCTCGGACCCTCGATTGAGAGTATCAACCATTCGGCTATCACTGCTCGGCATATCTATACGTCCCATGTATACAACTTCATCCTTCTTCTTTGGAAGACTTGATCCTGGGGTGGCAAATCTCCTATATTTGGGTATCAAATGATATCAATACTGAATAATTTAAAAAAGTTAGTTCATGTGAATCGCAAACAATGCAATGTTCGGTGGGTTAGTGTTGTGTGTCGTGTTATGGAACCTAAAAAAGAAAAACGAATTAGTTATTAATAATCTAACATTAGCATGACAACGGTTTCTCTCTGTCACCGCAGTTTCGCCTTGACCACGATCCTTGTAACTAGGTCGAAAAATGAGCAAAAGAAATTAAAAAAAAACCGCATATGGTGAGTACCCGTTGCTACGGGTTTAGTCTAGTCTCAGTGCGGGTACGTTAAGAGTTACTACGTTAAGAAACTATATATCAGTGCTATCTATAACATTAGTCATGACCGATGAGGGCAACATTGGGTAAAAAAGTAATAAACTCTTTCTACTCAATCCTAGATGGAGTTGTGTGAAACTGGAAATTAATCATTTCAAAAATACTGCTATTTTGTCTTGCAGCGATGCTATTATTTCTTAGGGATTCTAGCTTATTTAATAAATAAGAACGTATTCATATTTGATAGTAACTCGGCGTCCGTGTCAGTTATTCTACTCATCATTAGATGGCGTCAGTCGTCGTTCTTATGGATAAGTTTGTTATTGGGTGCGTCCGCTGTCCGTCTCTATTATGGTTTTTTAATGAAAATCTTCATCATAGCCGGAAAATAGTGTGGAAGGAAGTGTTTGCTTAAGCTTAAGACATTAATAAAAACTTTAATGACAAAGATATGTATAAACTTATTATCTATACTCGTGATTTTTATTTAAATAATCAGTTAATAGTTCTTTTATTATTATGTCGGAAAGATCGAAAAACATTATTCATATTAAATTTAATGAGTATGCAATTTATATTAAATATAATTTTCAAAAAACACGTTATACCAAAAACAAAAATCCAGCGAAGCTCGGTCAACCAGGCACTATACTTAAAGTGAGAATGGAATACTGAAAACTTTCCTACAATATAATATTTAATACAAGTTATAACAATTTGATAAATGTTGATTTTCTTTTTTGTAAATACTTAATTATGAATATTATTGGAGATAATTGCTGAAACTTTTCAATCATGTAGATGGTTGGTGTTCATTAGATAGATATGAATTTCTATTACAATTTAATAGAAGTGAATGTAAAATTTTGCCATGCTTCAAACTTACTCACTCCTATATGTATCTCATTTCTTATTTATACACCGTGGAAATAGTGCAATTTGTAATAATAGTTTGATGCTTCGACCTAACGTCGTGAAGGAAGTTTTTCATTCTATATGCGAATTGCAGTAATAAATTGAGGTAATATTGATTTCTTTGAAACTGGGTTAGCATGTTGGGACTATATTTTTATTATTCAGTACCACTTACGTTACGAACGGATATTTTTTTAATGAAACTAAATTACTTACATTCGCTTCATTTGAAATTCACCTTATAGTAGAACATTAGAATTTATATAATATAAAATTGTACACTGCAAGAAAATGATGGGTTTGACTACTACGTTATTGGTTTTTTTATTTTGTGCATTATAATAAAAGCTTGTTTTTAAAAATATTTTTTAGATATTTATTTATTTTCTTACTTTTAGTTTTCGCTGGAAATACCCTTTCATATATACCCATATAGCAAGGGTTATAAATATTATATAAATCCCCATTTTATGATTTTATTCTAAACAAATTTAATACCCATATTGGGTAGGTTGTACGAAAATATGTAATCTTCAATTTTTTATGACGGATTGGATTATGGATTTGATTCTTTATATTCTTTATATTGTATTGTATTCTACAAGTTAAGGCCCTTTATTTGATACCCATATTGGGTGGGCTGAACAAAAATATGTAATCTTCCATTTTTTATGGCGGCCATCTTGGATTTAAACTATTTTTCATGGTGTATTGTATTTTACAAGATATACTCCTTCATATGATACCCATATTGGTTAATTGCGGAATAATATGTGATCTCCCATTTTTTACGGGCGGTTATCTTGAATTATATTTTTTCATAGTGTATTGTATTCTACAAAGTAAGCCCTTTCATTTGATACCCATATAGCGTGGGTTCTACAAAAATATGTAATCTAATTAATATAAATAGTAATTCTATATTATTGCATTGTCACAAGAACTATATGAACCAAATTTCAACTCAATCCGACAATGATAAGTGCAAGATTTAACCTAAGCATACTTACATCCTTACATACAAACATTGTAAATAAAAGCTTTTAAAATAATATGGTGTGTGTTACTCAATCACGCAAGAACCACTGGTCCGATTAACATGAAATTTTGCATGGATATAGCTTATTTAACTTGTCATTATAAACATCCATATACATCGATAGCTTTGTTTCAGTCTCGCTCGTAATATAATGGAGCCTTATTTAAGTGCAACGCGTTGGGGATCGTTGAGTGGTCGCGTGATTACACTTGGTTCGTGAAAAAATTTAATTGTTCCTTCATTACATGCTGCCAGTTATGAATAGTGATTGACGTATTATTAACCATACAGTAATATTTAAGATGTCCTAGTATTCCTGGTAGTCATTTCATGGAATTTTAAAGAAATGACACCACTTAATTTCTTAGTAACATTTTAAGTTTTTTATACTTATTTACGATAGATTACGATATAAGTTTAGTTAGTGATAGTATTTAATGTCTCTTTGTTGGGCACGGGTCTCGTCTTAAAATGACGAGGTTAGTCCAACACGCTAGCCAAATACTCATTGGCAATAATATACACTTATGAGAAAATTAGGCATGGAAAGGAAAAAGAAAAGGATTCTCTTTGAAAATATGTGCTACTGAAAATTAATCTTTTTTAGGTAGAGGTAGACGGGTACTGCTAACAATTTTATTTCTTTATCCGTTACAAAAAATCGGTGTTAGCCACATATTCGGATTTAGTTTTAAGTCTATGTTATCATTTTCAATTATATTAAGGAATAAACTATCCACGAGAAACTGTAATACATCTTTTTTGCCTCTTAACATCAATCAGTCCTGATCACAGTATAGCGACCATCATTTACCGCAAATGTTTTCCATCTTAATATTTGTATGTATGTCTACAGTTACATAATATCACTTCTACATATTTTGTTCATTCTAAGAATAATATTCTCAAATATAAATTGGTGTTGCAAATAATGGTTTTAAGTGCTCAAACCGAGGGAAGGAAACCTTGTTATTTTTATAATAAGTCAAGTCCCCTTTCTGGTCTCGTTACTCCGCACTAAATGGAGCTAACTTGTAAACAAGGTTGTGAATTTGTTCGCCTCCAATTTTTTCTAAATAACATTTTAAATTAAATTTAAATAACATTGTATATTACTTTATGGAGAATATGGGCAAGCTATTATTTAAAAAATGTTTCAAAAATGGATGAACGTAGACTTTTATAATTATCCTAAAATTCAAAATATTCTTTCCGTGGATGTCGCAGGCGGTGACCAAGAAAATCATCTCTTACTGTGGTCATTGATACGCATACCAGGCGCAGCGATTATTACAGAAACCCTCATTAGTCTACATCCAGCAGTGGTCTTCAAGAGGCTGATAGATGTATAGATGGATAAAAATAACAAAACTAAAAAGGTTATTGTGATACTCGTAGAGTACATAATATTTGAAATATAATTTTGGTTTATAGATTAACAATTGCGTAATAAGTATTGAATAACGTATTACATATTTTGTTATAATATATACATTTTAATATTTTTGAAGAAAGTAAAATATGAATAAAAGACATTTTGTAATTTACAAAAAAAAATGCAATAGTTTTCAATATTATCTATTTTTTGGTGGATTGTACGAACCCTGAGAGGTTTAAGATAAATTCGATAAACAGAGTAAGAGCATGCTAGGATGGTATTCATTACATTTTCTTGTTACCTGCTTATCGACGACGGGATGCTATCATTTTCTTTATGAGTGGTTAATTATACAATATTTTTCACGCGCTGCAGGAGATTTCGGAAGCAAAGCTCTTTCTTGTTCCACAAACTCTTATTTAATGATACATTAAATAAGTAAGAAAGAAACAGAAGAAGATAGAAATATTTATGTTTGAGCAATACACTGTTTTGCTTTAAAAAAACTGGGGGAATAAAATGTCAAACGTTATACAATATTACTTGCTTGCCTATAATATGTAATGAGCTCAAACCATTTAATTATACGTATTACACTCCAATTTACCATTGAGGTACCTGTGATATTGAGCCTACCTAATATTTTTCAAGCGACAATATCGACGCTGCATACTCTCGTTAACGCCTCAAAACATGCTAGATAATTTTTAAACCCGTTCCGAGTGGAGGTGCAGAGTAGGGAGATTTTAGAATCTATATTAAAGATAATAACGTAATATTACTTGATATCGGCAATGACACAAGCAAAGTCGTGCGATTGCAATTGTATAATTTATCATGCTTTTGAAGGAAATAGTAGAAGTGTATGATGATTTAATTTTAAATAGGCCCAATTAGTTGGTTTATAGTTGTATAAATTTAATTAATAAACAAGTGTCAACTAACTATTTATTCTCATAGAAATTGAATGAGTGAAAAGCAAATCTAGATAACATCATAATAATTCTCTTTCGTAATTGAGATAGAACCAGATATACATTGAATATTGCAAGTAGCCTAGCGTACTAGCGATAATAGCAAAATAATCAGTTCAAATAGGAATTTCAAGCAATATGCAATTTGTATGGCTCTGTGCGAATTTGCTCTGTATTATAATGTACGATACTTTATGGAGACATTTGAATACCTGTGCATACTTGTATACTATAAAATATCGTATCCTTAGTTTAGTCTCAAAGAAAGTTTTTGTTGCTTATATTATTATGTATAAATGCATAGTTTAGTTCGGCAGCAGTCAATATAATGAAGTAACAAATATGAAAAAAAAAACTAAAATTATACTTACGTTACGTAAAAATTCTTTTGATATTATTATCAAAATATTATTTAATATTTATAGTGAAAGAATTAGTCAAGTTCCATAAACATTTTAATTTAATACATACATAGATATGTGATGATCAGAGGATAGCCGTGGCCATATGCCACCTTTTTCTAAGATTTTCATATACAACAATACAGTATACAATATTATAACAGTATTAAGTATTTCAGGCAAAATAAAAAAGCAGTGACGTACTTCAGGTACGGTATAATATTAATATTAATTTATTTGAAATGTACAAAACAAGCCATTTAATACCCCACACAATATCTTTCCACTAACATTGTTAAAAAAATTAAAACAAAAATCTCGACTGCTTTTGTTCATAATTATACTTTAATTTAACGCTTTATATGAGTTTTGAGGGACGACTTTTTATTATCATTTTGTCATGATGATACAAAAGTCGTCTCTCCCAACTTTTCCCCCTATTTGAAGGCGTCATTTTTTAGATATTAGCTAAGTCACTCTGTAAACTGAGACGATTTTAATGATATGTCATACGTCACTGTAGCGCGTATTGAATTTAGCGTAGCGTCTCATAGCTGATGCCCCGGGGACAATGAAGCCGGTTAAAATTAAATGGAAAAGGTAAATCATAATTATGATAAGTTGTTAAGAAGTTACGAGGGAAACAATAATAAACATACATACATATAAACCCGTCAAAATCATAGCCCTGCTTTTGCTTCGCCGTAGTCGGGTAAAAAAAAGTCAGGTGCCAGGTCAAAAATGGGATTCTCTTGACGTGTAAAGAAATCTTAACCGGACTATACAGATTTCAAAAGATATATGTATACTGACATTCGCAGGAAACTTTCTTCCACAAAATCTAAAAAGGGTAGCGTCAGCCGAAAGAAAAAGTTTTTTTTTTATTTCGTTTAATTTTCCTTTGTTATCATTTAATTTTGTATTTTTATAATTATGTAATCTTTTGAAATATTAACTGCTCTATTTCCTTCTCCCATTTTCAGTACCACTTCCTAAGTAACTAAATAGAAATAGCAATATACTCGAGCATCGTCAAATCACAATTCTCCTCACATTATTCCTAAACAATATTTGATGATTAATGATGATATTGATTTATTGACATTCTGAAAACCATGATGATTAAAACTTCATAATGTTATTTTTTTTCCACCAAACAGAGAGATTGTACTACGATAAAAACATTTCTTGTAGCTTGAAATGTAACAGGATTAAGCGTTTTAGAGTGTAAAATTAAGTTAAAAAATTTAGCTTCTCTACCGACTGAAATTTATCAATTTACTACTAATTGGAAGTTCATTGAAATGGTAACAACAAAACCGCAATTTAGCGTGTATGTACTGCTTTCAGTTTTTAAAAGCTTTTTATTTAATTCGTTAGTTCTTATTAATTAGTCCTTGTTAGTTCTTATATAAATATATTCAAGTCTTGCAACTGAATTTTAGACCAGTTATTCTAAACTGGTCTAAACTAAACTAAAAAAATCTGAGATGAAATTCTGAGGGAATGTTTGATTTGACTGATAATATAATGCATGTTAATTATGTTATTATGTGGCAGATGGCGGATCAACTATTTTTATACAATCCAATTATATAGGTAACATAGGAAACGGTTTAAAAAAACGATCGAATAAATGACGTTACTAAATTTATTGTCATTTTTACAAATCTTTCTGTAAATAAAAAGTTATACTTAGGTTCACTAACCAAATGTATACTGTTCACCAATTATCAGTAAGTTTAATAAAATAAAACCGTTCAAGAGCGAGTGGGACTCGCGCACGAAAGGTTCCATACCATGATCTGTAAAAAACATGTTTCTTGTATGGGAGCCCCTTTAAATATTTATTATATTTTCACTTAATTATTTATTTTAAATGAATATATAACTGAATATTCTGTGAATATTTCAACAGTCAACTTGTTGCCATTATTAATATTGAAAAAAAAAAGTTTGGTGAATGGGAGACCCCGTAAATATTTATTTTGTTCTAATTTAATTGTTTATTGTTAAAGTGAATATATAACTAATTATTCTGTGAATATTTCAAGCGTCTACGTGTTGCTGGTATTAATATTGGGCAAAATAATCACGCTTGTTGTATGGGAGCCCCCTTAAATATTTATTTTACTCTGTTTTTAGTATTTGTTATTATGGCGGCAACAGAAATACATCATCCGTGAAAATTTCAACTGTATGAGTATCACAGCTCATAAGATACAGCATGGTCGAAGACAGCTGTCTATCTGTCTGCCGACGGAAGATGTTGTGTTGACTTGTGTGAACATTGCATAATGTATATAATTTTCTAATTTTTTTACAATCTGTTAAATGTATATAAATAAAAAACAATGTAACAACCAACAAGTAACTAAGAAGAAAGCACCATGCAATTAAATCTGCTGTCTTTCATTTTGTCCATATTTTGTTTCTGTTGTGTATTAGTAAAATGTATGGGGTTTAAATAATTTACCAAGAAATTTCCATAGCTATTCAGGATGGAGATGAACAATGAATCAAACAAAGTTAGATCGTGAAAATCGGTTCAGTTAGTGATAAGTTATGAATTAGGTTAGTTACCTTTAATCGACTTGTTTTAAAAATAAAGTATATAGTTTTAATTAATAGTTTTACTGTTAATACAAGGAGGAAAATAAAATGTTTGGTATATAGGCCCGTCACGTGTAAAAGCGGTGCGGTACGGTGCGCCAACGCAACGCGCTGAACGTTGAGAGGTGCGGCATCGCGGTGCGAAGTGTGAAGCTACCGGGATCATCTTTCAATCAAACGTCGAAATACGAGGCGCGTTGCACAACACTAATTTCCTCGTAGCGACGAATGGTGTCTCCATTTTTTGCGGCGCGGAACCATAACGCTTTATTGTGTCGGCCCTTATTGATATTTTATATATTTTGGTCACACTATGTAGCATGTAAGTCTTCTTCAAAATATATTACTTCTGATAAGAATTAGCCTTACAGCAGAATGTATATACATATAAATATATATGTATAACTTTGATTTAATTCTCAACGATAGCTCTAATTTTATGCCATTTACTTATATCACGATCATTATTTTCCCCCGTTTCGAATGCCTACTGTTTAGTCATGCATACATTCCCATACTCCTATACAAAGTTATGTTTAACTCTCTATGGGCGTAAATATTTACGCTCTCTTTGAATTTAAATACACCTTAAACTTGTCAATTTTTATTTTGTACATATTGGGTTTAAATTAAAGGTATATCTACGAAGTAATAAATCAGAATTTATTACGTCCAATGAAACGCAAGGAGTCACCTTTTCGCCAGCACTAATTCTGAGCTTAATCTTGGTTATCAGCAAATCTTATGAGACAGCCGGGCCTATCCGCTAATAGCACTGCTTTGCAAAACCTCACTACTTCACTCGAATGTGAACTCATTTAACATGATGTAAAGTTTAAATTGACTCGTCGATTCAAAGCAACGTGTTTGTTAGATATTTACACTCACACATCGAAGGTTACATCCGAATCTCTTCTCTAATTGTCCGCAATAGGATTGAGATCTCCTTGCGCGGTACCTTCTAACAGCCACGCTGAGTTCGCTGACCCGCGCGGAGGTTTGCTTCCTGCGCGATCAGTATAGAGGCTGCATCTTTTTACCGGGCAAGTCTCTGCACGTATGTACTGAGCTATTCTCTCTTATAACATTTTACGACGGAGTTAGAAATACTCGTTGCGACTAACGCAACAAAAACTCATTAACATCCTGCCGTCCTCTTCTATCCTGTACGTAGATGGAACATAGGAAATATACTGCATAGAATATAGGAGATATATAGATATCTTCTTACATGTAGTATAATCACGGGGTACTTATGACTGGATCGGAATTGCTTTATTTTTCTTTGAATATTTTGTAATAAAAATCGGAACAATTAATGTTTGTACCGTGAATATAATTAATGATAGATATAGGTGTATTTCGAGAGAAGATCTCTTAATAAATTTTGAATAGTGTTTTTGTTGTTTCACGACATTATTCCTTGACGGCTAAATGTAAAAACAAAAAGGCGCCAAAACGGCTTCCAGAAAATACGATACACCAATCGTATGAAACGTATTCTACCGATTCTTATATTCTAGGTACGATTGTTGTAAGTTGGAGTTTTTTCGATCACACTTGCCCACTGACGTGTAACTTCATCTTGCGAACCAGCAATCACTTTCACAACAATCGTCGGAGTTCCCTATTATATTGAGTTTGATTTTAGACTATATAAAAATCTTGATGAAAAAAGATTAGGTAATTCCAATAAATACCTCTGCACACCACACTACCTTCCCACTAGCGTAATTATGATATTTAAGCAATAGTCATGTATTTTTTTACAGTTTAATGAATGACAACAAATCTTTGATCGAATCTCGAATTTGTTATCTCCAACATTATGTCCTGAATATCTCCTTATATTTATTCTCAGCGAAGAATGTAAAAGTTGAAAGCTGCTTTTATGAAAAACACGAAAAATTTGACGAATTTAAAGGCTTAAATGACGTAGGTAGTGAAAGATCTTTTCAATTACAAAGTAGCATGTGTATGGGGTATTAGAATAACAAATACAGGTTTGATATGTAAGTTCGTTGAATTCTGCAATATATGTTTTTTGTCACGAATGCATTGTTATTTGGAAACTTTCAGAAATCATACATATTTATAGATAAAATTGAATGTCCGTATGTTCACACATTTATATACTTATAACTTTAAGTTAGAGAACTTGAAGAGTTTATCCTCTGACTATTTTAAAACAATTTTATTGTAATCCAACCAAACTAGCGGCAAGTCTCGTCTCGCGATCTGAGAAGAAAACTATTCCAGTAATCAAAATGTATATAAGACTTTTTAAAATGTAAGTCAACACATTAATGTTTTTAGCGTAACCGTTTAAAAAACAATATTTCGTTGTTGTTATTTCACTGACAATGAACAACAACGAAATATTGTTTCTTTTTTTTTATATATTATGGTTACAAAATATACCTCCACACACATTCTAATGGATACATTGAAGGTATTATTGTCGAAGAGTGAAGTCCAGCAGTCAATAAAAGCGCATATACATACGTAGTTTACATAGGGACTAAGCGTTTTCATCGTCACTATATCCTCTGTGTATATGAATATAGCAATACCCTCTTTTTCCATGGGCGACGTAATAATTCAAACAGATTATAACCAGGATACTGGCAGCAACCTTTTTTTGAAGACAATGTCCATCGGCTGCAGCCACTAATACGCGCAGACAAGTATTATGTCCCTTGCTGGACATAGATATGCATCTCTATATTCCATGAATGATTGACTTGTTAATATAAGGCAAACCTTCGGCCTAGGATGTGCTGGAGATGTATTCTGCGTAGAGTGCGGAGCACAGCGCGCTCAGTTTTGTAGTCGTATCTCCAATACGAGTACGAACGACCGCTCCA
>MOOZ01000121.1:532291-553225 GCA_002930495.1 Cecropterus lyciades | reverse complement strand
ATGCATCTTCACCACCACTTCGTCGCAGACGTACGGGACGCCAGAAGGCGGCTTTCGCTGAAAAGTACACTTTCTCAGTTCCATGAAACCACGTTCCATGGATAGGAATTCGGTGGAATCTGGTCTTTAGGGCTCAAGATGTCTTGTATCACGCTGTACGCTCATTTCGTGAGGGATTTCAGTGAGAGGATCCCCTCCCTGGATGTGGGATGTGGCTGGTATTAAAAGCGTCAGACGACGTTGCAGGGCAGCAAATGTGACGCTAATGCTTCTTTGACACGTCACCAAGCGTCCAGAGAAACACCGCTGAGTTTTAGTTCGTAAGAGCCGATATACCCCTTTCGCTTCCCCTGGTTCCCACCAGGGGAAGCGAAAGGGGTCCATTTAAAATTATCCACGTTAAAAAGTAGACTGTGTAGTGGTTAGCAACTTTTTGTTGCAAGTAAAATCCAAATATTATAAAAATTGCAATATGTTTCCCATATATGAAAATAACATTATTTCATATATGAAATATAATATTATTCGCGTAGAACTAGTCCGCTTATATGATAATATTGTCAGTGTCTGCGATTCCTCGGAACCACCAGTATCAAAATCTGCTATTTGAAATTCAACAGTTTCAATTATTTTACCACGAATTCGGTTTGAATTTTGAACTCCATTTCCGTCGCCTTAATCTCGAATAATTTGAATTATGTTGCAAAACGAACGAAAGAAACACCAAATTTTATTTAGTGAAGGTATTCGACTGTTTTAATGACATGTAACAAGTAGGTATGAGGCATAGAAACTTAAATTTCAGGAAATACAGTAAAGAAAATATTTTAAAAATATTTATAATATCCATGTATGAACCATTTCTACCAAAAGCTAAGCTAAACTACCAAATTTCATTACACATTATTACTATGTGTTATTTTTTATGAAACTCGTAATTATGAAATCAAAATTACCTTTATTTAATTTTATGTATAAGTTTAAATTTTATTATGCATAAAGACGCTGTCAATTATTACCAATTCAATAAAGATAAATTTAATTCACACCAAGCTTCTTCTTTCAATGCTTCAATGATTGAATGCTTATTTTTTCGAAACATATAAAATATAAAATACAGAATAGCTTTAATAAATATTATTTTAAACGTAAGTAAACAAATTGTTGTACGATACCCTTAATAGGTAATTAAAGTTATTAATTGGGACAACTACACAAGAACGCTTTTCAAACAAGCTTTTGTTAAATGCATATTAACGGAATTCAGTTTTAGAAATTGTATAATGGTACAATAATACAATTTCTAAAACTGTGTGGACCTTCCGTCCACACATTTTAAGTATGTGGACGGAAGGAAATCAAAAGGTAGCTGTCGAAATAATTTGTATTTACGTATTTTCGGTGCGCCGCCTTGGCGTCATAGGCAGCAACGATCTTATAAGAATTACAAATCGTGGCTTGAAATTCAATAAGTGTTTTGAAGGTTTCACCCCGTCCGAGACATTTATATATGACATCTGTTCCCAACCATATCGCCTCGACTCAGCTAATTTATACACATTCGGCGCACAGCAGCCATTTATGTAATCTTAGTAGTAAATTATTAATTATCTTTGACTCCTATTGATATGAGTTCATACAAAGTGTTTTAACTATTGATCATATATAGAGGCTATTGAAACTCTCTAGCTTTAACAGCCGCTTTAGCCATGAACTATACCTATTTGTTTACAACGAATATCCATAAATATAACATATTATATTAATAAAAGTTACATAAAAAATAATACAAACAAATTAAAAATGTTATGAATCCATCAAATGTTTTAATGTTTACAAATGTACTTAAAATACCTACCTATATATAAATGCCCAAATACATCAGTTACACTACAGTTTTATCAAATTTTGGAGGTCACTTTAAACCTACTCCAATTGTCGTACTGACATGAAACTTTGCATATGTGTGTAGTTCAGATGACAATATAATTGGATGCATTACATATTTTGGAGCTGATCTGATAATAGATAATCAGGTAGTGGATAATGAATCTCTTCAATGGTAACTAGTAAACTATTCGAATTTAGGATCAGATGAATTGTTTTGACAAGTCCAATAGATCGGCTTTCGTAGCGAAAGTTCGGTGACTGTTGAAGAAAGTTCTCGTTTTTGTGCTCATATGCGTTTAACATTANNNGTCCAAAGACGAAACCGGGACACTGGAACTTTAGTGACGACTAGTAAACGCCTCCAGTTTGGGCGCATATGGTTTCCGTATTGACGGGTCTAATAATGTATGAGATTACTTTTGTTAAAGTGATTTTGATTAAAAAAACTGTTTTAAATGCTTTATTCACGCATTAAAAATAATAAAATAAAATTATTGATTTGTATTACTGACGTCACAAGTATATAAGTATTTTAATTCGAAAAGCTTGGTGGGCTTTTTGGTACCTATACTTAGGATCAATTAAGGCAAGCGATCCACATTTTACAATTTAAGTCATAAAATATCGATAAAGTAATGCTAATCAATTGTATCATTTTATTTTTTAAGTGCGTGAAGATAGTATTTTTACTACATATTTTTATTAAGCTACAACTCGATCGGGCGTCACAGGGGCGATTTCACGGCACGTTGGGGCGATCGCTCGTCACCGCGAATGTGTACACGCCTAATTGCGGAAAAAAATACAAACTAGTACCAAATCCGTAAACTCTCACTGTTCCGTTTAGCAGCGCGTGGGCCGGTAGTGTCGCGAAGGCTGCGCCCGCGTTCAAGCTTCGTCAGAAAAGCTCAGTGCGCGTCGTGGCGAAGACGCCGGCGGACGCTCGCCCGGACGGTATGCCCGTAATATGGACGTGTGGAGCGGTCTGCCCGCTTCATGCGTTCGCGCATCACCACCCCTGAATATCGATACCACCGCTGATTTCGCATTGACGTTTTTCGATAACAAAGAGATCCCCCAGCAGCCGAAACAAGGTGTGTTGTGTCATGTTATTTGATTTTATATGGTCTTATTTTGGTATGTAACGGTGAGGTAAGTTGCGCTTTCAAAGCGCCATGCACTGCGCGGCCGCTGCGGATGACTCAACGGACGGCGACTTTTCAGCTAGGGATCACATCTCGTTTTGGCTTTTTTTATAACTTGCTACCGCTTTAGTAAGTTATTGTTGCAGACAACGTATAAAATTATAATTTGCACGAGAGAAAATATAAAGGTATAGTACAAAATAATTACAAGTTTTTTGGATGTACAAATATATGTAGATAAGTTGGCGCGTTTAGTGTAAGAACATTAAAATGAGACTTTCTTGATCATAATGTCACACGTAGCACCGAAGACAATATTGAACTATCGGGGCTAAATAGTTTTAGCCTTTCTTAACTGTGCTGAGCGACTTATTTTTCATAAACATTAATAGGAAGATAGATAAGATACATGATAGTAGAAATACGTGTATTTAATATAGATAAACATCTATTGAGAATTATTAAAGGAAAACTTATTAGGAAATTGGAAGCTGGAGGAAAAGAACTATATATATATGCCATGCCATATGGCATAGGATGGCATATATTCGCAAAATATATTCAAAATATAAAATTGTAAAAATCAACATAAAATCCCTTAAATCGTATTTATTGTATTCACGTGAATTAATTTTTATTATTCCATCTTTTTTAAGTTTACTCTCGTGGTTCCGTACAAACGTAGGTACTATCAATAATTTATAACTCGACGACAGCACCAAGTTTTAGAATCACTGATTGTTCCAAAGTACCTATTTAAGTTTTTAAGCTGCAACCAAAAATACCCATTTACACGAGAATTTCATAGCGTACTGTAGAATGGTTTCTGAGGTTAACGTGTACAAACATAGTGTATACCTCAATTATATATATATTAAGATATTTATATTTATTGGTTTTGGCTTCCCTATAGTACTTAATCTTCAAGACAACAATGGATTTACATATTATTTCTATGTAATTTTGTAGATGATTAAATCTATGGCACAAATCTTATTGTACCTATAGCTTCTTATTTAACCAACCCATTTAGAGCAATACATACTATATACAGTATGTAGTCATTTTGATATTATTCTTTAATTACATTAAATAAGATGCAATTAGATAAATTGGTATCGGTATCAATCGATATCGTTCAAAACTCATTAACGATATAATATTGAGAATAATTAGTACAAGAAGCTAATTATTAAAAAATAATGTAAATGATCCAACCCTCTCAATATAGTACTATAACTACTTTAAATGGAAAAAATGGAAATAAATAAGTACAAATATTACTTATTTTTTAGGTTCATACAGTACAAATAATTTTGAAAATAGCTCGATTAATTGCAGTTATCTGTTTGTGGGTAGGCGTAAACCTATATGCTAAATCATTTTTTTTTCGATGTATTCCAATATTGTACAGATGCATTTTGTGGAAAATTATCTTGATAGGCGTCCCTAACTTGGAAGACTTGATATCATTCACTAAGCTTGTTAGTCATTACACTAATGCAAATAATATAAGAGCAAACGTTATTCGCTTGCGTACTTAGCTAGGTACATTAAGCCGCTTGAATAAGTAGCAACATACTAAAAAAGAACTGTAAGTTTTTAACTTGTTCTAAAATTCTGAGCGATCCATGATCATTATTATACACTACAAAGCCGTTGCGTATTGTGAGATCACAATATTATGATACATGAAATTCTAGTCCCTCTATAAAGGAATCCGCGTCTTATATCATACCATATGCAATAACTACGGCTTGTTTCTAAGGCTTGCACAAATGTATTCAGTAACAAATCTATTGAATTTAAAGGAAGGGTCAATATCTCAATTATTATTACACTCGTGGGATCAAGAGCTTCTGTTCGTTTTCAATCTGGTTTACGAGAGGCTAACATATAATTTTGGCAAAATATCAAACCGATATGTTACCAGTTAACAGACATGAAACGATAGCGCAAAGAATTATATTATCTGAATTAATCATTTAAATTATCTAATCGGCAAATACCTAATTCTTGCAATTGAAGCGATGACTATAGTTAATAATTACTAAAGATACGATTTGACGACCCGCGTGGCGGAGCGGTCACCATACCGGTCTGACACGCAGTGGGTCCCGGGTTCGATCCCCGGCCAGACAGAAATCTGAATGATGAGTTTAGAATTCTGTTCTGGGTCTGGATGTTTGTGTTTTCGTTTTTGTGTGTCCAAGGCACCCACGACACAGGAGAAAATCCTAGTGTGGGGCTGTGAGTGTAGAAAGAAAGAAAGCGTAATTTAGATGAAATAAAAGTCTAACTTAAATCTTTATTCGTAACATGACAAATTAGTAATTGGTATTGTAGTAATTGGTGTGTAAATTTATCTGTTTGAAACTTTTCATGAAATATTTGTTATAATTTGGTATTAATTTAGAAACTTGATGGTTATTAAACGTTTTTATTTCTTTCATTAATCCATTTGTGTAATCACACACACATGACAGATTATACATAGGTTATACATGAGTTAAATTAGTTAATTAATGATAATGCGTTCTTCGTCGTGCTGCATGAGGGTTAAAATTGTGTTCAGTTATATGTATTTGACATGTGTTCATTTTGAAGAGATAGTTTTGCATGTTATCAAATGGAGTCTCAAATTGAGATTAAATAGAATAATATAAATACAACAGATATAAGTGTACACACCCATGACTGAAATAATGATATTTATGTAAATACATATTAAAAGTAAAGTTTTTTAAGATTTAATCGGGGTTTCCAACACTCATATCTCACGTCTCTGACTTTTAGAAGTGATGAGCATATTTAAAATTAATTATCACTTACTGTAAATGTGAACGGAAACATCGTAAGGATACTGACAAGAATGTTTTTTTAAATAATAGTCAAATAACCTTCATTTGAAGGTGGTAGAAACAGTTGTGGTTACGCATTCGGTGGTGCTTCCACCGTTATACCTATGTCTTCCTAATAACGCCAGTATTATAAATATAAATACTGGCGTGTTCTGGTGTGAGGGGATGTGGTGATGGTGACATAGATTGTTTTTACGAGGTGTTCTAGATTAGTCCTAAGGGGGTAGCAAGACTTACGCATTTGGAGTTGATTACATATAACCACGGACTTAAATGGCCACTTACCATTAGTTAGACTGCATGCTCGTTTACTACTCCTAACAAAATTATCATTTGGAATTATACGAAAAGTTAAATTGGCAATGTGATGAGGTCCGACTTTGTAGAATATTCGTACATTGAACAGACAATGTGACCAGTGGGTCGTAGCTATCGTGACCCCATACTATGTATAATACTTAGGTGTCGACATCCTTGAAATAACAAATGTAATAATAAATGTCCGGTTCAGATTTATTGTTGAATGTTTCGATTATAGTACAAAAAAAAATAAATGTAGTCTGAAAGTTTTTAGTTTCTTCGACCGTAACGTCTCGCGTCTAACTCTTTTGTTTGCGAATAAAAAACATCTTCAAGACGCTAGTTGTCTTACGTGTATAATGAATAATATTTGTAATATTTAATGATAATAGGTATTCATATTTTTAATGTATTTTTACATGATTTTAGATTAAATAATCGGATTCATGCCAAAAATATATCATTAAGTATTTATTAAATATAAAAATCCCATAAGTTTTAGGCATTTCCACATGCAATACATTTGTTGTTAATTTATATATGAAGTTCATTTATTAAACATTTTAGTTCCTTGTTGAAAGTAATTTGGAATGACTGTCGTATTCACCGTTTCAAGTGAGATCACAGAAGTTTTACACAACTAATATGCAGAAATATGCAAGTAATTAAATAAATCTTCTATCAAACTTAGAAAAAAACCTTAGTTTGAGTGGAGATTCTTTAAATTCAACTTTTTTTGCAAGACATTACGAATACTACTGGACCAATATATCAAAATAAAGTACAGTCAAAGCTCCTTATTCGCGTTTTCCGCATTCGCGTTTTTAGTATTCGCGGGTTAAAAAGTTGTGATCATTTTCAGAGGAAAATGGTCACAATTTTTTTTTCAAAAAATCTTGATTCGCGGATGCAGTCGATACAAGATAAACAGATTCGGTACAATTTGTTAACGCGTCAGCTTTCTTTGCGTACTACTGGTCAATCGCGGTTTCTGTATTCGCGGTATATGGGCTGAAGATTACGCCGCGAATAAGGAGATTTTTTCTGTACACGCATATCCAGCTTTAGTTTATATTGTGCATTTTGCTTTTAGCATGACGAATCTTATGCCTATATTTCGCTTAGGAATATTCTTTTCTACAACTATACTTCTGTAGGCGCACCATGGGGAGAGGGGGGAAATGCATATATGAAATCGTTGGGTTGATTCGACGATGAAACAAAAGAATAAAAGTTTTTCTTTTAATTTTTATTTGTAAAGTACGACATATATATCTTCTTTTGTGTGTTCTTATGTACTTATAACACACATATACTTTTAATGCAATAGTAGCGTAGCCGGAAAAACTAAAAAAATAACGATTTCACTATAGTGCATCCTTTAAATACCATTTTAAAGATGCGTTAACGTTATGGTTGTTACGTAACTGATAAACATTAGCTTTCCACATTTACGATAACACAATAGATTATAAGAAAAAATAGAAGTCGGATTGACGGTGGAGGAAGTTTGTGAATATTCGATATACCTATTAATGTTCGATAACTTCAAATTACAAGATTTAATATTCCATGTTCAATGTAATTAATGTAATTTTCAATTTCTGCAATTTAATTTGGTCGTTGTAATTGATAGCGAGAAGAATTTTCAATGCAACGGCTGGCAGCGATAAAGTTATATGTATACGTGACTTGTCAAAGCGCAGCTAGATGAATTATTAAAATGGCAAAATTTTGCACATTCCCGGATTTGTTTACGGAGTTGATGACAGATTTTAATTGAGTGAATGATTAACTTAATCTCGTAACATTTTTCCCGCAAAACGTTCTGAAATTTTCAGTAGAAATTCAGTTATATCATATGATAAAATATATCCATCTATCTAAGTTTGATATAGGGTGCCCCTAATAAATGATACGGACATACATTATCTTCTGTAGCAGTCGAGTATAAACGTAAGTAATGTGAAACTGAACGGTTATTGAGCTTCTATTATTGCATAATTACTCCTTATGATCTCTGCTTTGTGTAACTATGGTACCATACAAAAGTTGCAGCGCAGGGCGCCGGAGAGCGGCAGCGGGGTCGCTGACCGCGCATTATGCAACCGCTGATAACGTGACGCAGACACTGTTGCCATCTTACCTTAGGTTAGGGACTTAATTACGCCATCTGTTCACTTACCTACGAGAAATAGTAAAATTAATTCCTGCGATACCTTAGAATCTATTATGGCGTATTTCTTCTTTTTCTGACAGATTGTGACATATCTTTTTAGGCAGACGAGTGGCTTGTTTGTTTTACTAATATATATTTGTTTTTATTTTTTTTGAGCCATCTGGCATCATTTTTTTATTTATGAACTTGTAGTCCACTACCTGATTATAACTCTATTAAGCATTTAAATCTTTTTGAGTTGACAATTGTTCGGGAAGTACAAATGAATTATGAATGCAACTGAACCTGACATATTCCATCGACTCACTTCTATCTTACTGCTGAGACTGCATACTCGTCTTCAGTTATAGGTCATGGATAAAGATTAGGTCAATTAGACTAGACAAATGTAGATTAAACTTCAAACGCCTCTGAGATCTTTATGAAGAATTCTCAGGTATGTAGAATCAATCACGTTGGTTTTGAAGCCCGGCTGGTATTCTATTAGCGAACCTCCAGCGTGAAAGGCCGAAGTTCATACTACGAGGCCGATGCCGTTTTACTTAAATATTTTAGTATTCAATCAATGTTTCAATGATTATTGCCTTTCCTTTTATACTTTTCATTGGATTATGTAATACCCAAGTTGGAGATGTACGTACGTACCTATTATGAAGTTTTGATTTAATTTTTACAAATAGGCAAATTTTATGTTATTATTAAATGACAAATACATTTAGACAAAGAACAGGTTATAATTTTATTATTGTAAAATCTTGTAGTCTATGGAAAATAAAATGTTTTATATAATAAGTTTGGGAACGACATAAATGTTTCTAATATTAACTCGAATGCGTCAGAAGTAGAGTAATGATTTCGATTGTATGTATGTTTGTATGTAAGTCAATTTCTTTGGCATGCGCTACAGCCTAAACGGCTTGACGGATTGCAACGTATGACATATCATTAGAATTGACTCAGTTTGACATAGGCTATATAATTAAAAAAAATGGCGCCTGCAAATAGAGGAAAATGGGGGGAGGAGGGATGATTTTTTATACTATTACGACAATATGGGTATAAAATTAAAGCTGGTAAATAGACCAATCTTAAAATATATATATTATAATACTTTTACTTCGCAAAAACTCATATCAGTGTTCAATTAAATAAATATAATTATGAACAAAACATTAATCAGGTTTTTTTGTTTTAATATTTTTAACGATGTTACTAGTTTTGTGAAGTAATATAAATATAATAGCATCAACTGAATACAGCCAAACATTTACATTTTTATACCATAAAACCATACACATATGTAACTAGGTATATATTGTTTCACAAATATGGCCGCAAGCAAAACCCATTGACCCAACTAAGCTAACTGGACTCGGTAACCTAGTTAACTGGCGGATTTTCCTAACAAATATATCGCCGTTATAGATCTGTTATACGTATACTGGTCTAAAACTGGATAGATTATGTGTGACTGATTGAATTTAGTTCTCGCTTTACAACATAGCACAGATCATTATATTGTACTTATATTGTTGCGAACGAAGAATAGGTGACCATCTTTTATAAGTGGTTTACAAAATCAAAACTATAATATTCTATTTATAAACAAAGTCATGGAGCAGTAAATTACATCCTTTATACTAATATTGTGGTGTAAGTCCCGATTCAAAAAAATATGCATAAATATTGAACATTTGTTATAATGATAATGATAATAATACTCTTTATTGAATCTAAAAATAATACATAACGAAGAAACATACAAATTTAAATAACAATACATAAAGGCCTTATCACTAAACCGCGATTTCTTCCAGACAACCTTACGGTATGGAGTCACAGTAACAATAAATATACAAATAGTTTAGATGCAATATTATTTTTGTGCAAAATTAAATTCACATGGCGTATCATATAATTCGATTTTGTATTTTCATTCCCAAATTTACATACTTTTTAAGATGTAAGCCCGGACATTTTAAAATTTACTTTCATTTGTAGATTCTTATATATTAAAAATATTATCAAACATCTTCAATTGCAACTTACATAATAGATCTTGGTCCCAGGCTTCTTTATCCATGCGCTTTAGAGGTCTAGGTATCAGGAAAGCTACATTACTTTACATTCCTGTCTTCTGTGCACAGTACTAGTAAAAATACGAATGCATCTTTAGGCCCCTCAGAAATCTCGTATTGTGCTAAAGCTAGGAATGTTTGGTCCACAGCTTGCCCCAGTGAATCCCTCCCCGTAGACTTAACGTTTCAAAGGCTTTGGGACGAGCCGCTTTGTAGAACATTACGCACAACTTTGCTTAATTCAAGTGCTTGTACTGCGAGGCGTGCTCGTCGTCTTGCCGTTTCCAAAAGTTTGCAAAAGATGTATTTTTGCATTTGCTGCCAGCCTACGACTTGGACTAGTTTTAAATCATCCACGTTGTTGTCCTTGTGGAGGGCAGGTAGACCACTTGGGACATCACGGCCTCTCTTGTCGCCGTAGCGCCGGTCATCAATCGCGCCACGCTTTCCTGAATGATGTCATCCGTCGGGCCCTTGCTACCGTCAACGTACCGGCTCAATTAAAGTCGAACGGTATTAAACGTGATGATAGTAAGAGACCCGATGGTTTGACATTAATTCCTTGGAAGAATGAGAGGTGTCGAGTATGGGATGCTAGTAGCGTTGACACACTGGCACCCTCCTATCTTCATCTTTCTTCTAAGGTTGCTGGTGTTGTGGCGACAAACGCCGAAATACGCAGATGCAGATATATGCAAGTCTCAGCCGAGACTACATATTTCTGCTGTTTGGCGTTGAAACGATGGGAGCGTAGGGTTCCGACGTTGATCTTTCTTTAAGCATCTTTCAAAAAGACTTTTCGAGTGCACCAATGACCAAAGGGCGGCGCATACCTCTGACAGCGGCTTAGCATAGCTGTCCAACGAGGCAATGTCGCCAGCGTTTTGGAAACTGGATGAAGCTTATTATAATTATTTAATTTTATAGGAATTAGTTTTATTAGATTAGATTATAATTAACATATCTTTTAATTAGCTTATGTTTTCTAACAATGTAATATTAATTAGTATAGACCAAATTCTAAAATAAATGTACTAAGCTTCTTTGTATTGTGTAAATATAAAGAAGCTTAGTACATTTATTTTAAGAGTAGATTAGTAAATTAACAAATTAAGGGAATAAACCGAATATGATAATTAAGGGAATAAATCTATGAAATAATAAGAGGAAGACAACATAAGATAAGAGGGGTTTTAAAGGATTCTTGATTAAAGAAGATTACAACAGATTGATTACAACAGATTTTGATTAAAGAGATTAAGAAGACAGAATTAAGAAGACAAGTAATAAAATGTGGCACAAAACTAATAAAATAAATGCTATAATCGATTGTCATGACTTTAATGTTGCTTTATACCAAATATTATCCCATCCCAATCAGTATACTAAGCAGCAACTGGTTACAAAACCTAAATATCTTGTAACCGTACACAAACACTAATTATACCGTGCGTGCTCCATCGGCATTTGGGCTGAAATAACTGAAACACACAGTGCCGACTGTGTATATTGATCTAGTTCTATTTGTAACTACCTCTACACTGATGGACTGGTGTCACTAGTTTATCCGATCACAGGGTGGAAATGTAAGTGCCGATATTCCGTTCATACCTCCCTAAATAGTTAATATGCTTAATTTAACAATTCGTACAATGCATGATAATTATGTGTTTGCATGCATAATACAGCAGCATCTTCCTTTGTAACACCAACACCCCATGCAGTTACCAACACGCTCGTCAGATGTCTTAGCGAAAACCCTAATTAGGGAAGGCCTGTATCCTGCTGGTTGTAGGATGGATAATGAAATGCATGTCTGAAACGTGTTCAAGCTTAGCAAACGGGCTTTTCTACAGTACTAAAATATCAGGTGATTTTGGTAGCTAATTGTCTACTAATTCGCACTTGGCCAGCGCGGTGGATTGTGGCCTAAAACTCGGAGAGAAGATCTGTGCCCAGCAGTGGGACAATAATGGGTTGACGATGATGATCTTAGTAGTAGGTCGAAAGTCAAACACTTCCACAAATCAAGACGAACACAAATTCAGCGTTAAGCATATTTGAACATAAGTAATAGATTGTTTGACACTTCTCCTCCCTCTCTACATGAAAATCGTGGATCAACCAGTCACTACTACCAGGGTTCCCGATTAACCGGGAATCCGATTCTAAATAAGTCGACACTAACGCTCCTCAACACTATTCTCCAAAACACAGCTTTGCCTAATTCAGGATTGAATGTGCTTTTCTGTCGGACGCATCAGTGTGGCACGCAGGTCGTCAATTTCATATAGGGTTTTCATTACATATGATAAAGTGATAGCCTAATGATAAATTTAGTATTTGTTTACATTTGTGCCAAGTAGTCGAAGTTGAAAATTAAATTGAAAATAGAAACGAAAATTATAGATAAAACTAATAGTACCTTAGAGTCAGGGATAAATTACTTCGCAACAGTCCGCTACCATCATGTATATATTTTAAAGTTTCTGAAGGGACTCTCTGTGTATACGTTACATCTCCATCAATTGTAATACCAAAGTAGTTTGGAAAATCTAAGAGAGTACAATATTTTTTTTAATTACCGAGCGTTTTAAGACATAACGGTCGGTAATTAAAAGTCGGTAAAAATACAGTCGATTACAGAACCTCCTTTCTTTTTGATGTCGGTTAAAAGCAGTAAGTGTGGCTTAGTCTTCTCTATAGTCAATCAATTATGCTTATTTGGTTGACCCAAAGTTATCACTCTAGCGCTCTAAATTTTATTTTAGAGACCAATTCAGGTGGATAAGTAATAAAACCAATCCTGTCCTTTAAATTATTTTTTATGTGTCTCCACCTACCTGTATGCTATTAACTTCCATATCAATAGTAGTTGATGATACATAGCATGATATAATCCTTTAAATCTTACATTATTTGTTAATTGATTATCAATTGATATAATCTCAATGACATATCTGACATCGATTTCCATTTTTTCCGACTATAGCGGCATTGAATTAAATGTTTATTTTTTTAATAATTATAACTGACATTGTATTACATCGTGATTTTCAATAGGTATTCAGTCCAAAGAACTCTGAAGCGAATGACAAAAAATTGACTCGTTTAGTGCAGTTTTTCGGGTCTTTTTCGTGGCACACACATACGATGTCCACGGAAAAAAAACTGTTTTTTTGATATTATATTAAGCTTATTATTGTTAAGAAGTAGGATATATTATAAATAAAGTATTCCTCCTGATCTACGTGAGCTCATGGCAAAATGGCTTGTCACTGACAAATTATATATCTTCCACTTTTAAAACCGACTCTAAAATATAACGAATACATTTTACATTACAATATCCCAATACTTTGTCTTATAAGAGATCTACAAGTTAATGAAAAAAAATATTGAAAATATAGGAGTACAAATATAAGTATAAGTACATCACTAAAAAGAGTGAAAAAAAATTCACAAAAAGTAAGACCGACTTTCATGCCACAAATAATGTAAAAAATAATTCAAATATATGTTGGTTTAGTACATAGGTAGTACATAGTTATGAAGTCGTCGCTCATATACTCGTAGTAAAGTTCGTAATATAGATTCGTCATCGTGATCTAGCGAAGTATGTTGAGCACCATTAATACATTTGTATAAATTGTATTAAGGTAAAGGTTAGGTCTGAATTTATACGAACTAGAACTAATTATTTTATGTTTTCTTTTATGTTTCAACCTAACCTTATTCATTCTATATTAAATGGTACAGCTCAATCTAACCCTAAGCCATACAGCCTAAGCGGTAAGCACCAAATGCCTAACTCCCACGGTTAAGGCAGTGAGAATCAATACATCATGAGGGTTGAAGAGTTGAAAGTGATTTTTTCCGTCTAATGTGTATGTTTCCTAAGCTTATTACACATCCGTAAGCACCAAATGGCCATATCTTATGGCTTAGGCTTACAGTACCCTGCATCATCAGGTTTGTAGAGTCGAAGGTATTTTTTTTTATCTTGCGTCTCTGCTTAATTCACGTTTCATCTTATATCTTTTCAATGTTATTAAACATACGTAAGCACCAAATGACCAATTCTTACGGTTTAAGCATTCAGTACCCCTGCATCATCAGGGATGAAGAGTTGAAGGTCCAATTTGTCCTCTTATGTGTCTGCTTACCAATCTTATTATGAAATGGTAAGCACCAAATGGTCTACATTTATATATTTAAGCCTACAGTCCTCTGCATCATCAGAATTGAAGAGTTACAAATTAAATTTTTCATAATATGTCTTTGCATAATAATCTTATCTGAATACTTAAACCGTAAGATTTAGTTATCTGGTGTTCAATTATTATGTATAATAATATTAGAAAAGATATAAAACGAAACATAAACTAACCAGAGAAATGAAAAAGTGCACTGCTCGCTTAGTTTTAAATTTTCTTTAATGGTTTAACCCACCCTAAGCCATCCTATATAAATCAACCTATATATAGCTCAACCTAATCCTAAGCCATAGACAGTACTCCTGCATCATCAGGGTTTAAGATATTCAGAGTCAAATTTTTCATCACATATCTCTACGTATGAACCTATTAAAAATATTAAGCAATAATGCCAAACTCCTATGTTTTAAGCAAGTTCTACACCTACATTATCAGGGTTGAAGAGTTGAAGCTCAAATATTTAATCATATGTTTATCGTATGCTCAAATATTTAATCGTATCGCTCAATAAACTTATTACATATACGTTAGGGCAAAGTAGCTTTCACGTATAGTTTAGGTAGGCAGTACCCACTTTGCATGAAAGCCGAGGAATTGAAGATCAAGTTTTTCATCAATCTTCTTATAAATCTGTAAGAACTAAATGGCTAATTCTTATGGTTTAGCCATTTAGTAACCCTGCATCATCAGGGTTGAAGAGTTGAAGGTCAATTTTTTCATGGTTTTTCTCTGCTCAGTAATCTTATTATATATCCGTAAGTACCAAGTGGCTAACTTCTATGATTTTGGCTAGTAACACCCCTGCATCATCAAGATCGAAGAGTAGAAGGTCAAATTTTTCATCATATGATTTTGTTCTATATACCTCATATTCATTCCAAGTTTCATGAGAATCAGGTCGCCAAAAGCTGAGTTATCCCAAATTATCTAAAAAAACAGGGGGAGTAATGGTGGTCTCCACCCTATAACTCGAAGAGTTTATCATCGGATCACAGCTATGTCTAAGTAAGAACGTCCGTAATGAAATTTTCCATCAAATGAAAGAAAAAAAATGAAATTGATATAGTAAAAACCAGAGTTATTCAAGATTATAAAAATCGAGTTTTTGCAATTTTCCGGGAAAATTGCTGATATTTTTCAGCCCCTCCCCCTTGAAACTAGCCGCATCCAATGCCGTTCGAATCGTGTCGATTGTGTGTAAAGCCTGAACATACATAAAAAAATAATACGTGTCGAATAGATAACCTCTTTCCTCCTTTGGGAACTCGGTTAAAATGTTACGTGAACTATCCCTACTTCCCTACTATACTTAACATTATAGATACGAAAGCAATTCTGTTTATCTGTTACGCTTTCACGCCTAAACCACTGTACCGATTTTTATGAAATTTGGTACAGAGATAGAGTTGACTTTGGGAAAGGACATAGTTACCTTTTATCGCCAAATAACGGGTTGAAGGGGATGAAATAATAATGTTTGTATGAAAGTTCATCTTTGTTGTTCGACTCCAGAACCACCACCGCACCTATTTGTACCTAATAACAGTGTTAAGCGTTGCTGTGTTTTGGTCTGAAGGGTGTGGTAAGGGAGATAGATATACTTATCCGAGGAGTTCTAACTTAGTCCTCAGGAGTATCAACGCATCTGTGGCCAACCTTAGGTCAAACTCTGATCTTATCTGGGGTTGATTACAGATGTCCATGGACGGCAGGAGACACGAACTGTACACGCTCGTCTGCTAATAATTAATTAATATTGTACAAAAAAAAAAAAACTCGATGCTTATAAAACTTGGAGTAAAGCTGAGTATCTAAAATAATATTCTACAAGTCCTGCTACTTCATTTGATACGCATATTGGTTGAGTTATACAAAAATATGTAATCGTCCATTTATTATTTATTGATAACGGCCATCTTAGAAGAATTTTTTTTCTTGGCATATTGTTTTTTACAAGTTTTTACACAGTACAATTGAGCTCCTTCATTTGACACCCATATTGGTTAGGTTGCAGAAAAACATATAATTTCACAATTTTAATTGAAGCCATCTTGGATTTCATTTTTTTTCATGGTGTATTGTACTGTACAAGTTAAGCCCCTTCATCTGTTACCCATATTGGGTGGGTTGTACAAAAATATGTTATACGCCATTTAGTTGTGGCGGCCATTTTGAATTGCCTAATTTGATACTGAATTTGACCCATTTAGGGTTAAAATCAGCTTGCAAGATTTAACCTAAACATACATCCTTACTGTATGAATTTCAGATCGCTGGTTTGGTCCGAATAATAATATAAAATCCTTGCGTGCTACTAGCGATAGGAGCAGATGAAAATATACATATATCAGTCAGTCCTCAGTCTTCTGGGGCAATGCCTGGCGACCGGTCAGCCTATTGCACTTCACTTCAAGTAAGGTCCCGCGACCACCGCAAACAATAAGTAATATATAATATATAGTGTACAGCCGACAACCGAGTAATGAAACTGACTGTATATGTGTGTACTGTCAGAACGTCAATAATTTTTTAATTTATCATTTTATTTAATTCACTATTTCGGCCAGTCAATTAAGCCTTTATCAACCATGAAGCGAAAATTAAATCTTTACTTAACATTCACAGAAACAAACACAAAATAACAAAATAAATAGCAAAATAAATTTGTGATAACCCTATGTCATAAGCAGTAAACAAAACGACAGGTTGAATGTACGCAAATTATACCATCTTTCTCGGGCAGTAATTCCAATTTCTTCCTTCGCCTACATAATTGCTTCAATCCAACCGAATGACATGTAGAAGACCACACTAATAAAAAAAACATAAAACACATAAACCGAAGGCCTGCAAAGTCCTTTTGCATGATGTAAAATACCCCGGCGGTATTCACCCTATCAGTAAGTAATAAAGCCATTAAATATTCAAATGCCTTGGCAATTGATCTTAAACAAAATATACATTTTAAAATACCATCCCGAATTACTGTCCGATAAAATCAAAACTGCTTATGCAGTAGCTTGTAAAGCCGTTGCACGAAAATGAAAGTAAATGTAACGAAAATAATCTAAGACAAAAACGTAAACAACAAACATAACAATATCACCAATTGAACTTAAATAAAAGAACTTTATTAATCAAAATAAATTATTTAAAACTCCAATTAACATATGAATATTTTTTAACGAAACCATTTGTTTGTGGCAAGTTGCCTTTCCATAGCAAAGATTCGGTATCTGGCCAGTGAAAACGAATCGCCTAACGAATACTTATTGGTTAAAAAATGATAAACGTGCCATATACCGCCCTCTATCATTCCGATTATGATTATTTAAAAAATAACATTAAAATTTTTAAAAGGAATGCCATCAGACTTCCCAAACATTTCAATTAAATTATATGCTCCTTTCAATATTATTCGTAAAACGACATTATATATATATATGATAATATATGATAATTTGTCATATATTAATGACAAATTATCATTTATTTTAATATTACCTCCATTTATAACCTCTCCTAATAAATCAGCACCTATCAAATTATCAACCTCCCGACTGAGGTAAACATATTTATCTGCAAGTGGTAAACCTTTATAATAATTAGAAATAGATTCTGATAAATTAAAACTTGCTAAATTATCTGTAACTTTATTTAAGATAGTAGCGGTAGTTATCAATAACGGTTGGGACGAAAATATTGGTCGCATCGTTAACTCCACTTCCACCACTGTCTATTGGAATGCCACTAAGTCCCGTGGCTGTAGTAACATTTGTTTTGAAACGCTTAAAACCTAAAATTTGAGTGCAACTTTTGACCAATAACCGAGGGATTTGCCGTATTAGAACCGCTAACAGGCGCATTTACAGTACAGTATTTGAGCCAGTCCAATACTGAACTTTTTCTTTTATTTATCTATGTATCCTATCTATGTCTATATCCAAAGTATGTTTTTTCTAATATACCTATAAGAATATGTGTACAAAGTTTTATGATAATAAGTTGAGGAGTTTTGGCGTGACAGCGTAACAAACAAACTTACATTCACTTTTATAATACTAGTCGAGGACTAGTTGGGATAGGAATAAAATATGGACCTGTAGTAAGTGATATCTGCAATTGTCATTTACCTTTGCTTAAACATTTTGTCAAAATTGGTTTGCGGTTCTCCAGGCTACTGCTGTTTATTATAAAAACCCGACTTACATAATTATAAATACGAAATTTTGTGAGAAATTTTCAATCACATCAGAACGGCTGGATGGCATTGGATAAAGTTTAACAGAGACATACATTATAGTCTGGTATAACATATAGGTTACTTATTAAAATGAAAATAATATAAGGTTCCCGTGGGATAGTTATGTTTCTGTTTATAACATGGTTCGGAAAAATTTTTTGCGCGACTACCACAGAGGTAGTCGCTTAAGGGTCAGAAAATGACATAGGCTAATTTTTATCTGGGAAAAATGCACGGGTGCGGGAAACATGTATTTAAAAAGAATAAAATAGAGATTATTAAAGGTATGAGATTTCGGTTAATGTATGTCACGTCTCAACGCGGGTGAAACCGCGAGCTTAGCTAGTGAATAGATATACGTAATGGGGAAAACTTGTGTATATCTTTTTATTTATCCAAAACATCGTCATTCGTCGGTTGTAAGGATCCAAACAGTGTAACATTTAATATGTTTATGTAAAATAAGTTGGGTTTCCTTAATAATAAGGCAGGCAGTTAAATTAGTAACATTGTCATATTAAAACAATAAACCGGACTGTTGAAACCGATTTTTTAATCATAAAGATATATTTAATTTAACGTTTATATGACTGTTCGTCAAAATAGTCAAGTAAGAGTATTATATCTATTTTTAAAATGGTATATTTATTAGCTTTCATTTGATACACAATAAAAGTATATTCGTAATAATAAAAAATGTCACAAACTCACAATCGGTCAAGCACGTCGATCTAGCAATAGCGCGAGCCAAAGAAATGGACATAGGTTTACACAAACACACAGACATATATAATAAATATATACTCTCGAAAAACCTTACCCTCCTTCTGACGCTGAAAATTGAAAGACGAAAAATTCTAAATAAATAATTAATCAAGTGGCCATAATTATAAATAATCAAATTAACAGGTTTAAATTATTAATTACCTACACATTAAGTAAGATTCATTAATGGGTGTTTTAAAAGAAGCAAAAAGCACACACGAATACTAGGTATGTCAAAATAAATATTGTATCATCATAAAAGTAGGCATCATGATGGTCTGAGTAAAAATAATTACCAACGACTTTTAAACTTTCGAAAGGGTTGCCCATACATAATCGTTTATGCATGAATACGATGTTCGCTTATGCAAATTTCAAAACAGTCAAGTAATGATACCGGTACCTTTATGTACCTACTGTTTCGAAGTATTCTATTGATATTGAACAGAACTGGATGCAACTCTTTTCTCGTTAGGGTTCTCACATTCGATTCTTGTTTTCGTTGTAAATATCTTCAGGGTCAGACAAACTGATTTTTAGGACCCATTTAAGCGTCTCCTGTCCTTGAATGTTTTACTCACGGGAACTGTATATACAGGTGTCGAGGAGAAACGGTCGGTCGACGACCATAGAATTAATTGAAACTATCAAGTAACTATTTCTGTTTTTATTCAGTTTTATCTTATATCACATATCGGGACTTGTTCACTGATTTTAGATTTTATTTATGTAGGTAAAAAAAAGTAATGAAAAACTTGTCAGCTGCATGTATAGCACTGCGGGACCCAGGATTTTAATCAGGATGGGGGAGGCTTGCATTCAACAGCATGAGCTCCTTTGCTAGTATATAATAAATAATAAATCATTTTTTATAATCAAAAGAGAAGAGTCCTATCCTATCCAACGTATCAATAAGATCAGAGTCCTACTTCAAAATATATTCAAATATTTATATATATATTTTAATAAGTACATTATTACCCGCTTACGTAACTAATTAAAATATCGTATGTAAAATATTACATATAAATCCGAGTTATTAAATATGGTGCTAAGTTTACGGAATATAATGTAATGCTGTAGTTTTGCCACGCTAAAGATACTTCATCTATAACGGGGAGAAACAACTCACGTCATCACTGAGCTAATGGCTCTGTTCGTATGACGAATCCACCCTTGATACAATACTGGTATCAAATGTCCCTATTGATTTGTTATATGTGCACTTTGCACCTTGTAAGAGGATATTAATAGAC
>MOOZ01000121.1:511661-522106 GCA_002930495.1 Cecropterus lyciades | reverse complement strand
TGAAATAACAAAACAAATAAATACAAGTTTATAATTACGTAGCGTGTCATCTATTACAAACTCTTATATTACAAACTCAGTTCAATTTAACCCTTCGTTCAATATAATTAACAAAGTCATAACAACTTCCAGAACCTCCAGAACAATAATTTTTTAACTTAACTTTTAGCGACCGAATTAAAGCATTATGTTATCACACCTTGATTAACCTTCACCTATTACTTAACCTCGAAACTTATGCTAATCATTGCATAAAATGCGTGAAAGCATTGGAAGAGCGCAGTAAGTATTTTTTACATATTATAGAAGTAACAAACAAGCTTGAAGTCGCAATTAGAAGGATAATGATACCTGTTCAGTATCGTACATGGACACATGTGATTAATCTCAGCTAAGATTAGAATCCTATCTGAATTCAACTTCAGATGCGATTGTCTGTGAAGTCTAAGTTGTTGGATCATTTCGGATTATTTATGCCACCATCATCACACCCTTCAAACCAGAATACATCAGCGCAAGTCAGACAATAAATAATTCCTTATGCTTCAGATCTTCTCAGTAAAGCGGAGAAATTCATGTTCAGTCGTAAGGTATAAACAGTTGCAACCTACAGTTATCAATATAGACATTGCTTAATTGTACTTTAATAGCAACGATTATGACTTGACCAATAGATTTATTGTAACGCAACGTAACCTACGTGAGTGGTACGCGCTAGAGATAACACACGAGGTCTTCCAACATACCCCATGAAACCTGTACATTACTCTAGAATAACTTATTACCTGCCTTATCAACTAATAATGTAGAGGGGATTCTGTGTCATGTCATTTAACGAGAGGTAAACTGTACATCCCTGTGATCGTGTCTATATAACTTCTTAGACACTTCGTGAACTACTTTGAACAACAAAAAGTTTCTTATATTTAATAATTCCGTATATTGTTCAGATAATATGCAAAAAAGAGTGTAAAATTGTACTTTCTAACCAAATTCTAAAAGGAGGAGGTTGTCAATGCGATTCGTATATTTTTTTTCTATTCTATTAATTTTATAAATATATTTTCATTTATACCTTACTTACTTGCCCTTCATAGGCATGAAGGGTAAGTACTTACACTTTATTAATTAACTATCAATAAGGAATTTAATAATATTTACCCAATTGCACTACAAAAAAGGATCTGTTGCTATTCCTTTGCTATGTACAGCTTATGCTACAGCCCAAGCATCTTGTTAAAGGTTAAGACACTAGATGACATTTCTAAAATTCATTTACGCAATGGAATTTCTTGTTTTAAAACACGAACATCATTAACACACTAATCTAATTGGTTAATGTGCAATCGCTTTCAAGAAAATAATAAATACGATAACATCTAAAATAATAAAACGTAGGCAATGGTTCGTAATATAACTTCCCCATTTTGTCGTACTTTGTATCTTAGGGAGGAAACACACGAGCTACAATAACCGAATACACGAGTGATTCAACAACCGTCAACGGACTAGACGGCCACAATCGAAAACCATCGTCGATATAAACTGTCATTCATGACTTCGTACTCTCGTGTGGTATAAACATTAAGTTATAACAAATGAACGTCGCGTCAAGAAATTTTTGTAAAATATGAATCCGTAAAAACAAAGGTACAGTTGATATATTTCTTTATTAGGATATTCATAACCATGAACACATTTTTATATAAAGATTATTATTATTAAAAGCTCATTTTGGAGCAATAAATAGTTTTAATAAATTACTATTTTCGATTTTTTTATCAGACAAAATGGCGTTACTGTTCCGTATGACTATATGGAACTATGTGGTCCATTCCTCGAGCATTTGAAAAGTGACAAAACCAACACTTATTGCGTTTGTCGTGCTTTTTTGAGATGGGTGTTATTGAGTGCAACTTCAAATTATAATTTGATAAATAGAATTATATGCAATTAAGCATTGACGTTACGTTTGATTTCCACGAAGTAAAGGCATTGAAAACCTACTAAAGCAGATAAAGTTTGTTAACAGATTCTAAATTCGGTCGTTTTGTTCGACTTTACAAAGGCTTGCTTTGCAAACATTTACTTTATACGGGTTTGTGAAGTTTCATTTCTTGCGACTAAAAATTGTCGTATCACAATACAAAACTTTTGCCTTACTAAAACTGTTAATCAAAAGTAGCCGTAACAATTTTTAAGGTTTCCTACGTCAATATAAATAACCGAGCTTTTATCTTAATGTACTGAAAAGAAAAAAATAAACTTTTTAGTAAACAAACCCATGATGGGTTTTGATGCATCGTACAATTTTATATCATACAAAAGCTTGTCATGAGATTTTATAGATTAGATTGATTAAGATCTAGGTGTGTGAGTTCCGAATTTTGTTCTCGCGAAAGGCTTTTATTTGCTTTTAAACATATTTTTTATATTAGTTTATTTTTTTACTTTTATTTGTCCTTGGATACAGTAACCTTTCATATGACACCTATATTGGAATGATTGTGGACGAGTGGATGTGATTTTTTTTCATGGTACCCTACAAGTTATGTCCCATTCATGTGATAGCAATATTGAGTAGGTTGTACAAAAATATGTAATCTTACTTTTTTCGATGACAGCCTTCTTGAATTTGTTTATTTTTTCATGGTGTATTGTATTCTACAAGTTGAGTCCTTTCATTTGACACCAATATTGGGTAGGTTGCAGAAAAATATGTAGTCTGCCACTTTTTTCTGGCGGCCATCTTAGATTTAATTACTTTTTTTCTACAAGTTAAGCCCTTTCATTTGATAAAATATGTAATTTTCCATTTTTTTATAGCGGCCATCTTGGACTTGAATTTTTTGTAAACTCTACAAATTAAGTTCTTTCATTTGATACTCATATTGGGTGGGTTGTACAAAAATATGTAGTCCGCCATTTTGTTGCGGCGGCCATTTTAGATTAACAAATATATTGATTATATATAATTGCATTGTCATCAAAACTAAAGATGTGTTCCAAATTTCAGCTCAATCGGACACTAAGAAGTGGGTTAAATTCAGCTTGCAAGATTTTACCTTAACATACTTACATACCTATATCCTTACATACTTACAAACATTGCAAGTTAAATAAAAGCTTTTAAAAAAGCGAAACCCTCATTTGTAACTTTAATGACATATATAGGTCAGGGATCGGTAACTCCTTGTACTTATCGAGCTTGATACCTATAGAGCGATTCTTTGTCAAGAGGCAAATCAGTCAGTGTTACCACATGATAAATGAGCGCTTGTATTAGTATTATGCATTAGTACATTAGTACTTTAGTTTAATTATCTATACAAGAAAAATACTGAATATTTTCTTAATAATATCAAACCACTACCTTCTTCTTGCCTGACACCATGTCCATCTTTCTACATAGACGAATCTATAGAAGTGTAGTGTAACAAGTATTTGGACGGTAGTAGTATAGGCAATTTTTACCCGACTGCGTCTGTTTGTATGTATGTATGTATGTTTGTTTATATGTATCTCAATTTATTTGGCACGCGCTGCAGCCCAAACGGCTTGACGGATTGTGACGTATGACATATCATTAGAATCGTCTCAGTTTGGAAAGTGACACATGCCATATAATTTTAAAAAATAGCGGAAAAAAATGGCGGAACTGAAAATAGGGGCAGTAACGACTTTTTTAATATCGACGACGACAATATAGGTATTAAATGAAAATAGCCCATTCTATATATTTATAGAATGGGCTATTTTTGTGTATGTATGTATATTGTAATATTTTTGCTGGACTATTTTGACGAAAACTCATATTAAGCGTTGAATTAAATGTATCATTACGAACACAAAAATTTTTTTAACAGTTGGGATTTTTGTTTTAATAATTTTAACAATGTTACTAGTTTTGCATATGCTACTTGTGTTATTTCTGAACTACACCTGTTTTTAAAAGACTATTTAGTACTTTTTAACCGACTTCAAAAAAGGTTCAAGAAAGGAGTACAAAAAAGGAGGTTCTCAATTCGTCTGTAATTTTTTTCATGTTTTTATTTGTCCTTGGATATAGTAACCTTTTATATGACACCTATATTGGAATGATTGTGGACGAGTGGATGTGAATTTTTTATCATCTAAAATCGTGGATAGGATGAACCGATTTTGACATTTTTTTATTTGAAAGCTGGTGCTTCCCGTTGGGTCCTATTTTAATTTGGTTCAGTTTTGACAAGGGCAAACCACGAGAGAAACGTATAAGTCTTAAATTTGCATTATATATGTTTGCGAGAAATACACGAATAACTCAGCTTCTATAGATCCGATTCTCATGAAACTTTAAATGAGCCTTAGATATCTAGGATGACATGATTGAATGAAACATCGACTTCGGGACTATGTACTGTGTATGTAATAAACCAACATATATGTATTTAAATTATTTTTTTACTTTTTTATGGTCTAGAAGTCGGTGTCTATTTTTTGTTAAAAATTTTTTGGTATAAGATTTTCCTAAATTTTATTTAGTGAAATATACATATACATACTTAATCACTTATTTAAAATAATTTTCGATCTGTATTTTAATGAAAATATATTTAGTAAAACTTATGACACATGTAATTGACTTCACATTATTCGACTGTGATGTCACAAATAGTAGATTTGGTGATTAAAAAGTAGTTGACAAAATTTAAGAATTGTTCGGCTTCTATTTAGAAGTTTACGCACTACTGTTGATGCGCGGACTTTCGAGCGTCGATATTATTTTTAAATAGATTTTAAACATTAGAAACTATTCAGAAACTTAAGCGACAAGATGGTAACCAATGCAACTACCCCTCAAATAATAGCCGTAGCTTTTTGTATTATTTATGGCGTTCTAAGTCCGTTCTGATATGCCAAGTTATTTGTTAATTCTCGTTAGGATTTATGATCTAGTAATACGCGTATTTGATTAAAATTAATTTCTTATTTTATGTAGAGCTCAAAGCTCTCTAAGTACAATCAAATTATGACCACGATATAATAAAAATTACCTTACTTTCTTGAGCTTTGTTTAGTTGAGCCGAATTCAATTACCTGTCTAGAAAACGACTTATAAAATGCTTGCCCTGCATTTTTATTCGACTGGCGTTTTCCTTACTTGTGCCTGGGTGGTTTAAAGTTGTAGTGGTTTATTTATATTTTACAACCCACAAGTAGACTCTAAGATCCTTTTGAAGAACGAAATTAGTGTTCAGACTGAAGCTTATTAGGAATCAAATTGGTTTTAGCTTCTGTAGTTTCATCTTTGGGCGAAACGATATAACTCGCAAAGATTTTTAGAACGACTGGTTTTGTATTTCCTAAATTATTTCTCCTAATTATAAAATTTATATAATTAAATAAGTCCTTTAGAAATTGAAGTCTAATATTAAATATTCATGTCTTATTAATTTAAGTATAAATGGGTCCGTCGTACAATAGAAGAATAATTGTAAATCGTCATATATATATAAAAATGCGTGGGGTGTTAGAAGGTTATTATTGTCATTATAAAATATCTCACAAACACCCCACGCTTTTTTAAGATAAAAAGATTTTTTTATCGCTCTATTTTTTAACTTGAAGAAATATATTTTCGATTTTTTATTCAGCTTGTTTCAAAAGCATGTTTTTTGAGTTTATTAAACTATTATTTATTTTCTACTTTTTAGTTGAACTAATTCCAAAAACGTGTTTATTTAGTTTTTTAAACAATTATTTCTTTTTTCTTTTTTAAGTCTTATCAATAATAATTTTACAGGGAAAATTGATTTCTAGCCCATCATATGTGAAAATAGCTTCTCTGGTCACAAACCCAAATACTTAGTCACATTCAGCTTGCATCAAAATTGGGGAACTTTCATACAAACTTTCACCCCCTATTTAACCCTTATAGGAGCGGATATATAAAGAGATATATAGAATATTGTACTGTCATCCGTCCTTGATAAGCATGCAAAGTTTTAACTTAATCCGATGTTTCAAAGTGGGTAAAAATCGCGTTCCGATAAAGCTTCTGTTACATACATACAACCCAAGCTTATAAAAGCGTGTTAAAAATAATAAAAAAAGTGTTTTGTGAATCTACGGCTTCATTGTTCCAAGACAAGAAGATCAAAACATTAAATTTCAAATAATTCAATAATTTTTTTCTTCCTTTATCTGCATTTCTATCTGCAGTCGAAGACTGGGGCGTCGAAGAAAAATAAATTGTCCTTCTTCTCCTTTTCTGTAGACTATATCCTCTTCCAATTCCCATGAACAAAGGCGGTGAATACAAGGGCTCTCATTGTCGTGTTTTTATAGGCCTCATAAACGCATATATCCATACACGCATATAACAAGGAAAAATTTGGAGTTTTGGAGAAGCGTTAAATTTTAGATTTAGTTTTTGGGTCCAAATAAAAAAAAAAATTCTTCGAAAAGTAAAATAGTGATTGAAACTTACTTGATCACTGTAGGCAGCAGTGTTTTGCTGTGTAGCACTAACTGCGGTCACCATCACTCATGCGGGGCGTGATGACTAATAACAATACCTCATTAAAGGAAGCTTATGTCTGCTGCTGAGGCTAAGGCTGCTGGGACATGCTGCTGGTCCCAGCAGTGGATATCAAAAGTCTCCTGGATGCATGGATTATATTATAGTCTACGCGAACGAAGTTGGGGGCACTGCTAATATTAAATAAATACCTACGTAATATATTTTATATCTTTTAATTTTATCTATTGTTGAAGAAATCAAGAGACATAAGTTGTTTGGATTTATTATCTAATAGGTATAATTTTTGGTTTCGCATTTTTTTGAAATTGAAAGCTTTTAAAATAACTCAACGTACTAATTTCCCATACCACTGGCAAAACCAGGATTGTTAGAGGATATATAAAGATCTTCCTGGAATTTTTATAGTTATCCTATAAAAATACAATCCTTAATAACTTATTTTTATAAGGTCGAAGTATGACATTATTATAGTCATATCACGACAACGTTTTATATTTTCGTTTAACTATATTCAATTAGTTTTATATAAATTCCGCTACCCTTTGTTCAAGTGTGGCTGCATAAGCCTTTGTGATTTGCAATGTCATTGTCATCGACGTAACCACGCAACCGTAATAATTTTTGCCGCTTTGAAAATGCAAGAGCCACGAGAAAAATATTAAAATACATTGCGTATATCATTGATCCCAGCATTGTGTGACCTATTTCGCGTTATTTGGAATATTTCCAATTATTTTAGTTCATACATCATGCATAATATGTTATATTTAAAACAGGCACATAAAAATATAAAGTGTATTCCTAGATAAAAAGGTAGGTTCCTAAAAGTATACCTAGTATACCAGAACCGTAGTTCCGGGACCAGTATAGGGCTACGGTATCTCCTGCCTGTCTTAAGAGGCACTAAAATGTGGCTTCTGGGGTTGCGGGCGGCAAGAGAGGGAGCTCGAGCCGTTCAGTCAAGCTACCTCGGGAAGGACGGCGGCATATGTGGTCGCATACCGTCGTAACATGTGAAAGCACGGTGACTGCAAATGCTCACCCAGAAGAGCCCGTAAGGGGAATCGCGCTCGGAGGACTCCGGTTGCGTTCCGTTGGAAATCCCGGAGTCCTCCACGCAGCGCTTATGACAGCCACCGGGGGGGTTGTAGAGCATTAAAAATCCCACATAACCCGACGTTGTTCCCACGGCGTCGGGTACCTTTTGAAAGTTTCCCCCTCGTTACAAAAAAAGGTATCTGATATTAAAAAAAAAAATAATCCCTTAAAACATTTAGGTAACGATATAAAAATAAATTTAGATTGTTTTACTTAATATTATTATTAATACTTTAAGCCTATATGATTTTTAAAATCTAAAAAAAACTTATGTCAACTTAAAACACTTAAATAGTTTTCATAATTTAGTCTGGTACCATGATCCTTAAGTTCACGTACGGTAGGTAGAAGTTACGGTAGGTAGTAGGTACGATAGGTACGGTAGGTTGTAGGTAGCTACTAAGATAGAGTACCTAATCTAACTACCCTGCTCTCTGACCTAATTTGCCGTTACTCATTCGGCGCCAGTGACCCTAATTAGCACGACAACTGCATTATACAAAGAATAAGGTTTGACATTCGCTTCACCTTTAGATGTGAAATATCTATAGGCGCAGGTAAACCTGGTTGTTGGCGCGGCGAGGCTTGCCGTGGCGACGGGTTCGCCACAACGTACACAGCCACACCGTACACACTGCTATATATAGACTGTATATATATCATAGATATACATTCCTGAAATTTATATTGAATTTTTGTACATAATGAAAATAAATATTTATTAAATAAATAGTCATCATTTATTTAGCTCCTGTCGCAGTCTTATATTTTAAGCATATTACTTGTACGAACACGATCTGCCGGGCCTCCCGTGACGACTTACACATTCGTTACGTAACATTAATTATTTTGGGTACGCAAAATTTTATTTACTCAGAATAAGGGAACTGACTAGCTATTTCCAGAAAAATATTTTTGGGATAAGGAATGTTACATGTTGCGCAAATTGTGAATCTTGTGAAAATTCTGAAAGTTATATTACAAAATTAAAATGCAAGACAAAAGTAAAAGTAAAAAAAGGGAGGACAACAATTTTAATTTGATTCGACATTTCAATTGGAGCCTTAAATGTTAGCCTACCGTCACGTTTTACAAACATCCATGCGTTACATTCCTATTTTCCTTTCACTGTTGAGCTCAATCAAACACACTAACTGTAATATGAACACGTTTCGACAGTTTCCGATGCAAACACTGAAACTGCTCAATGCATGGCCAACGAGGCACCGCTTCTCTATTTTTGTTTGCTTTGACCGAAGCGAAATTAAAAGGAGCACTGTATATCAGGAATGGTCAGTAACTGCAATCTGTCACAAAACAACTGAAAGATTGCTTTAGAAAGCTATAACATTGTACCGGGTAATTCGCAGGATTAAGGTTGATGTTCTTTTATAAAACGTTGTGAAGGAATCAATTACACAAATTAAAAATAAAAAGTCTTGTGTATTTATTGATGTTGATTATGTAACATACAATAACTTGTTTTAATAAGAAAAATATCTGAATTGACATTGACATTTCTGAAATCTAGAATGTGTATCACAAATCACATTATTTATTAAAATAATTAGCTATACAAACCAATGTCCATGTGTGCCTCCATTTTTTAACACTTTCATTGTGTACTCCATTGTAACGCCAATATTATCGTAAAAACTACACTCACGTTACTATACTGGCTGTTATTATTTTAAATTTTGAATAATGATTATTGTTATTGCTTTTATTTTAATTCCATAATATAAATTTACTTTATTTAGGTTGCACTCACTGGAGGAAGCATAGAGCATGTTCAGTCACGCTGTTCCAATACGAATTGTTTAAGTGCAGTTAAAGAAATGCGTGGCATTACATAAAAATTAAACGTTTTGGAATAAGCACAATTATATTTGTATTGTAGGTCGTATAATTTAAATCTTTCCTTGAACCATCTTTAGGCTGGATGACGAAATATACATTGATAATAGGAATTTTGCTATTTGAGTTTATTAAAAGGCTTCAATTTGTTAATAAGCAATAGTGCACTATTTGTTTTATTTTCGGTCGTCATGTCTGCAGAATACATAAACATGATAATCGAGTGCTAAAACTGTTGACATTACTTCGGTGTTTATATTTGTGTACGATACTGTTCAAAAAGCCAATTACTGATGCAATAGTAAATTATAATATTGAATACCTATGTATAAAGCGTATTGAAGTAAATATTATTTGATGTAAATATCCTAATAGTAGTATATATAGTATTAAATATATTTAAGTAAAAACTGATGAAGTACCAAAGTTTTATTAGCGATGACGTGCTTCTGGTGCTAATAAATAGATTTTATATTATAATAACTATAAACTTTTTTCGTCATGGAATAGAATCTTAGATTGTTAAAACAACGAAGATAACAATACTTCCAGAAGGGTTCACGTCTCGTTAACAAATCTGTTGAAACTTACAGACAATACTGAATTGACACTCTAGTCTATTTGTGATTGAACTTCTCCATATTTAATTCTTCTTCTGCATATTTTATTTTTGTTGCATCTACATTTTAAAATGAATCTACTATTTGGTTTATTAACCCATTATTACCAAGCAAGTGGGCACGGGTCAGAATCAAGACGATGAGGAAATAAGATTAGGCAAGATGCTTGTCTAGCATACTATACAGACCACCTGTGTGTGGATTGATATCAAAGAATGACACAATCTCTAAACGATATCCTGTATGTGGAATTGTAAAAATAAACTGTAGGATAATTTAGTTGTAATTTTAATATTCGAGTGCATCTTTTATTTTTATGACGGTAAAGGTTTTTAGGGTATCGT
>MOOZ01000121.1:493601-506082 GCA_002930495.1 Cecropterus lyciades | reverse complement strand
GGGATGCGGACCCACGATTATGCCACCACGTGGGATTAGCGCCGAGAATTGTAGGCACGGATCAATTTAATTTTTACAGTTCTTAATACTTTATTACGATATAGATGGTTTAATTGAGTACTAATATTTTGCAGACGTAGACATATGTACGAAATAATATTCAAATATTAGATACATATATCTAATTCGTATAAATGTAATAAAATAAAACTACCCAAAAAATAAAAACGTGCCATTTTTGAAATCCTAAATGTGGCAGATACATAATGTGGTATAGTTCCGTGGCATCATTAAGAAGTTACTTAAATAAAGAATTTGATTAAAGGAACTTATAAATACATTAAGCTAAGATTTAATCTCGTTAAGCTTGACGATATGATAGAAAGATAACTTTAGTCAGCGATTATGCTTAGATGTAAGAATAATCCTTATTGTAAGAAAGAAACGAGCTTCAAATTGCACAACTCATAGACATAACTGACAATAACATATAAAAGGCAAGTATTTTTGTGTGCTGTAAAATGTCTGCAGTAATATAAGCATATCGTATGTCTAAAATAGTTTTTAAATCCAAATTCACGTTTACAATGTGAAAGAACGAGTATAATTCGACCACTGCCACACATATTTCTAACATGAAGCATTTGTTGCGTTTCGTTGGAATGGTGTGGTTGCCAGCTCACCTGCATATGAGGCAACCATCTTATTTCTTAGGAGTAACAAAAATATTGGGAAATATTTGGTCTGTTGCCGTATGTGTGTCAGTCTTGAATAGCACTTACTCCCTGTCTTCCTGTGTAAATAGTCACCGTGCCAGGCACGCTGACCATTGGCTACAACCCCCAAAAATACAGGAGTTAGAAGAAGAGATAGACAAGTTAAAACTGGAGTGTATTGGGATTATTTGCACCCCGAAGAAAGGATGAGATTGAGCCATATGTATACCTCAGAAACCCGCGTTGGTGTGCGATGTGGTGATGGAGACACCACACCCAGAAAGAAGGCCTTTTGGAAATGAATAATATGACCACCAAGCTACTTACTTGGAAAGGGAAAATTTCTTTAGAAGAAGAAGAGCGAAACTGGATCTGGATAAGTCCTGGTGGTTCTTTTGAGAATGAGATAAACTTACATTCACAGATTTAATGATGTCTCTGTGATCAACAGGGTGAAAACCAGAAGTGATCACCGAATAATAAGAGGCACATCAAATATCATCGAAAAGCTATAACGGTTACGCCTGATGAAATTTTTGCTCAGACCAACACCTGACCAAATCCAGGGCTCCGAAGACTTTCAATTACCACCACGAAACAGTTTCGCGTGTTTCTATGGATTCTTGCGTTTCTGTGAACTTAATTAAAACAAGATTATAACAACTGTCCACGAGGTGGAGTTTATGTACTTCAAGACCCTATCCAATGGTCAGTCTGAAGTTCTTTCAATAAACAGATTTCCAGAATAGACGACATGTTTGGAGTTCTCATAACACTAATAACGTAAACGACGCTATTTAGTGGAACCGTGGCTCAAGAGTGTTCGCGAGGATTTTTTGCCTTAGGCAGAGTCTGTTGACAAGATTGAAGTCACCATAGTTTCATTTAAATCCAAAGTTTTAAGGGAAATTGAAAATTACTACGGGCAGTTGTATGCTTCTGCAAGAGTGGCCGCTCTTAAGACGGCAGACGATAAACGTGTTAAACTGACCCGACATTATACCGAAGACCTCCGGGATGTCAGCCTGTACGAGATTAAAGGGGTTGTCCAACAGCTTAAATACAACAAGGAACTGAACGATGGCATAATTAACGGAGCTACCAAAAAGCTGGCGATAAACTCCTCCTAGTGGCGCTCTAAAAGTTGTTCAAATCCGTCATCAATAGCGGAACTACCCACTACGATAAAACTCGAAAGTTGTTCAATTGGCGACTACGTTAAAGCAAAAGGAGCAAAGGTAGCCCCCCAACCAGGTGGACCGATGACCTGAAAAAAACAGCAGGAAACCGATGGATTCAGAAAGCACAGGACCGATTGGTGTTACGCCATTTAGAAAAGGCCTTTGTCAAGCAGTGGATTTCGAAAGGCTGATGGATGAATCGATAGCTATTTGGTTTACAAAACAAACTGTGACAAACGAAGGGACTGACGTATTCGAGAACATAATATTATTAAAAACATTACAGTATAGGATACATGTGTATGCGTACGTGTCAGCAATTGGGTTCAATAAACAGTGCCCAATTGCAAGTTGCTATCAATGTCCCATAATAGATCATTTGCATCCAAGGGCAATCTGGCCGAGAATCATTCCTAGTTCACACTATTAACTGCATAGGAGAAGATGTGCGCTGCTTGGATTCATAAAGTTTATTATATTTTTTGCGCACTGTTTCCATGTGAGTATAAACATTCATCGTATAAAATTATCCTCATTCATTTAAAATGTTTATTCTAAGTTCTCTCATCTTTAGGGTTCCATGCAAAAATGGGACCCTATCACTAACAAATGTTGCCGCTATAACAACAAATACTAAAATAGTGAAAGAACAAACGTTATTTTTTGCTTGATATTAATAACGGCAACAGATAAGAGAGATAATGATAAAAATGTACCAAAAACAAACTTTTCTGTATACAATATACATAAGAACAATGTAGTAAGGTGGTTCTAAGGTGGTAGAACTCTTTGTGGTTCGACTCCGGAAGCACTACCGCCACACCTATTTTCTGCCTTATAGCAAAAATGTTATGCGCTGCTGTGTTCTGGTCTGAAGGGTGTGGTAATAATAAATAAATGGCACAAATATTTTAGTTTCACTTCTTATTTTAATTATATATTGGTATAATATTAATATTGAAAGTTAACTTTTTAGGATTCTTTGCGTTGTAACAAAATTGTAAACTTTTTAAAGATAATTCTGGAAGACCGATTCTGGAGTCTAGACTTTCATGAATAGACATTCATCCGACACAGTCAAATTTTCTACGAATCTATTGGACGATAAAGTTAAACGGTAAACATAATAATTTCTGCAAATCAAATGTATATTTAAGCATTTCTTAAGTTAAAAAAGCTAAAGTGTTTTTTTTTAATTTTACGTGCACACGACGGTTTCCTTCGTGTGCAAGTCGTACTGGGGGAAAATTATCAAAATCGGGTCACAGCATAATAAAGTTTTAGAAACGCTGCTCAAAGACATAAAGAGGTGTGGGGATGCAGGTGCCTCCATGACCTTTCATCACCATTAATCCTGTCTTGGATGATAAGCTTTGTTCGTCCGAAGTCTACGTAGCATGTTTGTTAAACAGAAGCAATTCTCAAGGCAATATTTCAATTTTTTTTTCAATAATTATATTTGAGAAGCAATTGACATCGAATGTATTTTAAAGTTATTAAATTTAGCAAAATCAATGCATTTGATATGAAAAAATAAGAATATCATTAACTCCTGTGGTTACATCTACAAATATCTACAAGAAAGGAAGTGAGACAGTTAGCGGGGTAGCAAATTAGGCGTTTATAGATACAAAAGTATCTATAAACGCCTAATTTGCTACCTCGCTAACTAGGATTTACGGAAAAATGCGGAACACACGTTTCGATTCCCATACTTTGTTACACACACATTGAAATAAAGTCAAAGCTAAAGCCTTTGTGAGGCTCAGTCTTTACAAGTAATTTCGGTGTACCTTAACATTAGTATTTTTATCATTGAATACTATATATATTATATTTTCTTGATAATTATTATGTAATAATCATGTTCAATGGAATATCTTATTGACATACATATGATAAAAGAACAGATAGATAAAATCAGAACTGTCAGAAATCAGAAAATTATGTTTGTCATCAATTATACCTTATCTATAGATTTTAATTTGGTATTATTTATTACTACAACAATATGAGAACTAATAATTGTATGCTATTTTTTCTTGTACTTATTTATACACGACTACAATTAAAGCAAAAATATCGAATAATTTCTCGCTATGAATCTTAAAAAATGAAGTCGTCCATGATCCAATGGAAGCTTTTCTTATAATAATATATTATATACTATTACAGTAGTAATAACAGCGCGTAATATATAATATTCTGTGGCACGTCATTATTCACTTTGTTAAACTGATCAAACTTATTTATATAACCGGTCTAACCACAAATTATATAAGCATTTTTTGACAGGCGACAGCTAGAACCTTCCAACGTTTCCAGTTTTTCAAGACTGAAAGTGCATACTAATTGCAGTGGGTTCAACGCGCTGTAGGTTCTCCAGTTGTCCATTGCCAACCCCGTTCTCAGTGCGAAGTTTCTGTACTTGTAGTTGAAGTACCTACTTTGCAATGCCGCCCCGTAACTTCCTTTGACCTGCCTTTAAAGTATCATTCTTATTATCCAAGATTGATTTAGACTTGTATTTTCCGCCTAATCTTAAAATATTTCCAGGAAAGTAATTTGTGACAACCAATTTTCTTACATAAATGTAACTTTAAGATAATTCAATTATTTTAATTTACATTATGTTACATATAATACTTGGGTGACTATTAACATATACAATTATCTGTAGGTACTATTATAGCAGGCTACTGTTGCTTCCACTTAGTATTTAATAACATGATCAAACAATGTAAAATGACATCTGCTTAATGATAATCTTCTTATTCCGCATCTTAAGGTTAAATGTATAAAATAAACAATCATTCCGGTAATGCGTTATGCAAATCTCCGGGACGTGCCCGTCGCGAACATACAACCGGACCACGACGCGAAATTCTTTAATACACAATATTCTAATCGATCAATTCCTTCTAATTGTGAGCAGCAGAATGAAAATCTTTTTCAAGTGTCTGAACAACTAAACTGATTGCCAATGGTAATACGACGAGTATACTTTATGATTCTGACTGATCTTAGACCTTTTAATTTATGCCATTCATTACGTCAACATACATATACTTTATTTTAAATATGGCAATGTGAGGTAATTTTCACACGCAATTTTCCTTTATTAAATTCTCTTCTTATGATATCAGTTTATTTATTTAGCCCGTCTTCGCACATTTATACACAAATTTTATATTTCTCAGTCTAGTCTTCCATTCCTACAGAGCGAGTAAACTAAAATTACAGTAATTTTAACGGAAGCTAACTCAACTTACCCACTTACAGTCTAAGCGGGTAACGTGAGCTGGTAATTATTTTTCCTGTATTGTGTAAAATGATTGATTTTATATTGAGTGCGTTTTTTATTTGAAAACTTATATTCGTGTACTTAAATTCCGAACCATTAGTAAACTTTGCAGAAAAAGATAACCCTCGTAGATAGCTATTTGGAATAAAGTACAAAGTAGAAATAGCGAAGTGTAGAAGATGTTGGTCTGTCATATTATACAAGATTGACTAGATCACTGATATACCCGCGTTTAAAAAATGTAACTTAACATAGTTACATACATGTCAAGTAGGTATAAGTACATATGTATACGTGCGCGTAGGGCGCACGCGCTTTCTTAGGTTTTATTTTTTGTGTGCAACCCTATTTACATTTTCAAAAATAGAAATAGCCTAAGTTACGCCTTATGACATCAGCTATCCAAAAGTGAATTTCCCGTCAAAATTGGTCCAGTGGTTTTAAAGATTACCCAGAAAAAACAAACAGACAGATAGACAGACACACAAATTTTTTAGTTAATGCAGTTTTGTTATCAGTATCGTACATACTTCCATATAAATTTGATAAAAAGCTGTTATTTTGATATTACAAACAGACACTTAAATTTTATGTATATGTATAGATGTATGTATAGATTAGCCCACTTCGTTGGGTAAAAAAATGGTACGTTTACACATATTTGGGGTGCTCAAGTTCCTTAACAGCATGACAGGAATGCCAACTTTTAATATAAGGTCATGAGGTGGTAGGCCAGAAGGGCTCATTCCGGTAGTTCTGGGATCAGAATAGGGCTACGGCATCCCCCGCCTACCGTAAGAGGCGACTAAAAGGGGGCTTCCGGGGTTACGGGCGGCAAGATTGGAAGCTCGAACAGCCCAGTCAGGTGACCCCGGGAAGGACGGCGGTATGTGTGATTTCATACTGTTGTAAAGACCAGACAGTGCAGTGGGCCCAGCCGCTCACCTGGGTGCTCACCAATGCGGGACTCAGAGGACTCCGGTTGTGTTCCTTTGGAGATCCTGGAGCGCCGACGACGGCGCGATTAAAAATCTCACATAACCCGGGGTCGCTCCCAAGGTTTGGGTACCTTTAGAAGGTTTCCCCCTCGAGAACAAAAAAAAGGAAAAGACAGAAGGGCTCAGAGAATATAATTCTTGAGGATAATACACATTGCACTATCCACAAGCATCTTTGAAGAAGCAATGGCTCATTTTTAGGTAATAATATGATCCCGTTTTTACTTTTTGGGTACGGAACCCTAAAAAGCATCTAACAGAAAAATTACCCAAAAGTTTATGACGAGGTCGCTTTTACATACCTTTATCGTATTATATCTTTAACCGTATGTACAAAATATATGCAGTTAAAGGGAAAAGTCTCGTGTTTTAAGCACTATAGACGATAAACTTATTTAGATAAGGATTCATAATCTTTGATTAATTACCATTATACGTAAGCCAACAATTTTATTATTTTTTTTAATACAAAAAGTGCTTTTTGTGACTTAAATATAAAAGATAGACATATGCCCTCGCTGAGTTTGTTTGTTTTGATTTGTACATGTAGGTATAATTAAGCTCAGTAACTTTCTCTAGAACTCAGTCATATATCTGTTACCGTTAAAGCAGCGTTCGAAAGAAATGTTTTCATTCAAAGGCTTTTTCTCAGACTTACTTTGCAAATTCAACTACCACGTAAAACATTTTTCATTTACCAAGAATACATATAGCCTATGTTACTCAGAATTGATTTTGCTTTCTACAGGTGAAAGAATTTTCAAAATCGGTTCCGTAGATCCAGAGATTACCCCTTACAAACTCACAAATTTAGAAACTTTACCTCTTTATAATATTCGTATAGATAAGCTGCAGGTAGTAACAAATAGATTAGTGTACGCAAAAAATTTAAGATAACATGAATATCAATTACGTCTGTCGTATAGAAAACTCCTCCCTTCCCATTTCATATTACACGTTCACTCAATTTTACACTAGGATTAACACTGGCAGAAACTAAAGTTTAAAAGCTCGACAATATTACTCACACTTCAAAGCACATTTCCAGCTTTTATGTGGAGAAGGGAAAAGTCATCTACTGTGAACATGCGCAGATGGTTGGTAAACTTTTTCGCTAATTGATTAAGCTGAGAACGCACAACTCATCCTGTAGTCTGTGTCGCTGGATTAATTAATCAAACCCGACTGTTTAAAAACAATGAACTGAATCTGAAGGCAAACAATCGTTTTTAAGTTTACGTCTTGTGTCAAAATAGTAACATTATTTATAAAACACATAATTATCATTTTTCATTTAATACCCATATTGTTATAATAATAAAAAAATAAAGTAAATTATATTACAATCCGTCAAACCATTTGGTTTGTAAAGCATGCCAAATGGACATACATACGCTGGAAAAACATTACCATCTTTCTGACGCAGTCGGGTAAAATACACGTGCTTTAATTTAGGGCAGTGTGTACCAAACTTCTTGATTCGCAAATTTATTTAATCTTAATCAATATTCATTCGCTATAAGGATTACAAATTTTTGGTAAACGAGTTGTAACCTTTTGATAATCTGAATTGTATTGTAGGCATCTTTTACGTATCACTGCGTTTTAATGATGATAGCACCTGCCATTGGAAATGGTTGAGAAGGAAAATCGAGGGTAGGTTATTAAATTTTTAACTATCCATCGACCGGAAAATGCGTCGCTATCGATAAAAACCTGGATTAAGAGGAAGGAAAATTACTTCTCCGAGTAAGTACAATAGCAGAGCTTTTTTTAGACTAGGCTTTCTTGATGCCTTTATTGAAATATATTGAAATCAAGTAAGGTAACTAAACAGGAACATATTACAGAAGGTTCAAATAAATTTGTGTCTTTGTCTAAAACTACTTTCACGACGGCCTTTCTCGTTCTATTGGCTAGGATTGAACCCTGACATTTTGCCTAACGCGAAAGTTAAACTTAAAAGGCGAGAGCAGGACCGTCCGGATATAGTTATTGTAATACAATGTTCGCATTGAAGTAGATACCTACTTAAACCGTGTGAAAGTATAAACATAAACATTAACGCTTTCTACACTCATAGCCCCACAGTAGGATTTTTCCTGGGTGCCATGGACACACAAAGACGAATACATAAACACCCAGACCCAGAACAGAAATCTAAACTCATCATTCAGATGTCTGTCTAGCCGGGAATCGAACCCGGGACCCACTGCGTGTCAGACCGGTATGGTGACCGCTCCGCCACGCGGGTCGTCAATTATTCGTGCTATGGACCCTACCTACATACATAACATCTGCAGTAAAGTCAGGGCTGCAATAAAAGAGTTTACATGCTTGAAAGCCGCAAATACTCTTCTATTTCTCGTATAAAGCTTAGAAAAGTTGCGGCATTTCGGGTGAGACTTTAAGTATATTATCGGACTATTGTCGGCTGATATGAAATTTTTATTAAGCATCTGGTCTCCAGACTTCTGTTCTCAGTCTGTTTTTATTTCCCGTGGCTGTCATAGAAGGCGACGAAAAAAAAATCCAGGACAGGGGAAGCAGCGTCTTTTTGTGTAACATAACAACAACTTTTTGTGTATTGACACACCGCGATGACGAACAGAACCCCCTTTAGGCCTCCCCTTGTAAAAAATAAATAAAATGGGGTTTTTTACAAATAATCACCTATGTTTTATCGTGAACCTTAGAAATGTTAATGGATGGTTTATTTATGTTTTCCAAAGAAGATCACATAACAATATAATATTTTGAACTAAAAATATGATGTTAGACTATATTACCGCGTAATTGATATGTTTTATATGGAATGGCAACTCAAGATTACAATCTTTTTAATTTAATAAATTAAAGTCTCTATAAATAGCAAACAGTACACTTTGTATTATAAATTGATATGTTGTTAAAATTAGCAGCTTTTGATTGTACTTGAAAAGAATCAGGTCCTTTTAAGATACATTAATATTAATTATTATACTAGTAGTTTTGAGATTTTTTACTTAAGCCCAAAGTCGGTTGCTAGCAAGCGGCCAGTACCATAAAACTTCTTATGCATGGAAACGTGCAACTTCTTATGCAACGAAACATTATTTGGTGAATTTTAGAACAATTAAATTATCTTCATTTAGAAATCATACAGGTATATTTGTTGAAATTTGACTTAATTATGATTTATTACTAGTAGGCATAGAGATGAGCGATGCGAAATGTTTAAAACCAGTTGTACATATTTATTAATAAAAGAGCTAAGCGATATCTCATGATATGTAATTATATAAATGGGTGTTCTACCGGATTTACAAAGGTGACGTAAATACCAGTTAGAAAATTTCATGGGAATACTTCCCAGAAAATTTTTGAGGATTTACGTCACCTTTTCTCCACCGCACCACTCGCCGAAGGATGAAGTACCATCCGCACCAACTGGAATAGTGGCGGTCCTCCACGGTTTGGTTTGCATGTTCGTTTTTCAACGAACGGCAAGTTGTAGAATGAACTTCCTCCTGCGATATTCTCAGAGTGCTACCGTGTCATAGCGGTTCTTAAAAAAACGTGCGAAAAGAGTTCCCCATCAAAATCGGCGATGTATTAGTGATGCAATTAAAAGGTGGTAGAACTCTTTGTGGTTCGACTCCGGAAGCACCACCGCCTTTCCTATTTCTGCCTCATAACAGCAGTGTTATGCGCTTTCTGGTCTGAAGGGTGTGGTAAGGGAGACATACTTATCTGAGACATTCCATCTTAGACTAATCTTAGGTGAGACATTGATCTTACCTAGGGTTGATTACAGATGTCCATGGGTGCCAGTAGCCACTTACCATCAGATGGGCTGCATGCTCGTTTCCTACTTTCATACTATAAAAAAATGTCCATAGGCGGTAGCGACTACTTTTCATCAGCCCGTCTGCCTTATCATTAGGTTTAAATACAAAATAATTCTGGTAGGCATTCTATGTATAAGACAATTCTAAAAGACTTGGCGTAGCGACTACGAGCGAATTATTATGCATACGCGAAGTAATATGGTTTATGTACTTGTTCTTGCCCTGCTCGGTGCTCGCGAATACCACTTTACGTTCTCAATATTTTAAATCCTTTAATATTCTCATTGTTCTCTCTATTTGATATGAAGTTTATTATATTAAACTGACAGAATCTTTTGTCGGACTCTTAAGGTTCTATCAAGACACTGATTTCAGATTATAGTCAGGAGCGTTAACCGTTACTGTATTCTGATTTGAAAATTGTCTACTAGTTGAGGAGAGGAGATATAGGGACATATTTGTGGTCTAAATTAGGTAAGACTAATCTTATCTGGGGTTTAACTACATTACCGGTACCATTAAGTGAAACGAATTCTTATTTGTTACTTATTTTAAAAAATGTGTCGGAAACATGATTTTAAAAATCTTTTAATGATTTAATAGGCAGCAGCATGATGTATGTATAATGTATGACAAATTGTTGCATAAAACAGAACTATCTGTAAGGAAATACATTACAAATTCTATGAACTACATTTTTCTTCACCTTGAAAAGAAATCGATGCGGTTCTTGTACTGTAACGCTTTATATTATTCACATTCAGTCGCAGTGAACCGCCATACACTCACAGATAAGCTTGTTTGAAAAGTTTTATATTGTTTAAATATTTCAATACGTTAATATTTAAAAGTGTACAAAAGAATTAGTGATACGAGGTGCACAGGAATCTCCATATTGTTAATAACTATGTATAAATAATTTAAGCTCGTTTTTTCTCATTCGATATCCTCCTTTGAATTTTAGTCCTTGTGAGTGGTAAATCTTCATAGTCCAACCAGGAATGAATTCTAATCATGGCCTATAGTAATTGATTATAATTGATCAACCCAAATGGGGTTACGTGCTACAAAATAATTTTTTTTGTAAATTTAGTAAAAGCTCCTCATTCGCAGGGGTTAAGTTTCGCCCATATGCCGCGAATACAGAAACCGTGAATGAGGAACGGTATATTATACGGGATTAGAGGAGATACGTTCCGATTTACAAGAAAAATTAAATTAATTTAAATACATTACATAGCACTTTCATCATTAATGAACTACTGGTTATTATTTTTAACATCACGTTCACTGAAGAGCTTAAAGAATTGTATATTTTTTTACTGGTTTTGCCTCCTTAAAAAGGTATTTGAATTCTGATCGATGTTCAGCTGTGGCATTTAGAATTTGCCTTTTAAAATAAGACTTCCTTTATGGACGGATCGGATCTGATGGAGAAATCACGTAACTTATTTGCCTTCTGTAAACTTTTTCGAGTTAAAGGTCTCCTTTTTACTGCTCGTTGAAGGTTTTTCTGCAATGGACTGCATATTTAACATTTCCTCCAAGTGGATTTCGGTTAAATCATTTTAGGTGTAACGACTAAATCCGCGAATAAACAATTTTTTACCGCAAATACAAAAATATAGTCACAATTTTTTAACCCGCAAATACTAAAAACGCGAATAAGGAAACCGTGAATAAGGAGATTTACACACACACACACACACACACATATATACACTTCTGGAGTTCATTCAAGGTTGAGTGCAGTGGATTGATCTTGCCACTCTAAAACCATATAAACAATCCCACCTTTTTTTATTTCAATTATTTGTGCAGTAAATAGAAGTTTGTGAAAACTATAAACATGTTGCCTCCGGAAATCGATTTGGTGGATTGCGATCAAGCTGAGCTTTATAAACTTAGCAAACATTTTGTACGTCAGAGAATTATTAAATGGTCCCGAATAATGAACAACCAATCCAAGAGTAAATTAAAAGGTAGTTACAGTGACATCACGTCTTAATTTTTTTTCGCAAAATGTCTCTGGTGGTACTAAACAAAATATTATTTTTACTCCTCCTTTATTTTGAGTCTTCGTTTAAATTTAGACGTCTTTAAATATGTATTACATAGTCCAAATATAGACATTTAACAAGATTCCTCATTTGATATAATAGACACGGTATCCCCAGAGACTTCATATCATCAAGGTCCATCAGTAGAAAAGAAATGCAATACAATGTTAATAAAAATAAATAATTAATAAAAATAAATAGTTAAGCAAATATGTATTCAATAAATTCACTGATGGACATCATGGACATTATCATTAGGTTCATTCGAATATCATTTTCACCAGTGTCATAAGAAGACTTTTACTTTATTTTAATATACTATATTTACATATATATATTTCAAAATATTTACAATAATGTTTTATAAATTTGCAAATCGAGTCTTATGAATA
>MOOZ01000121.1:472969-493552 GCA_002930495.1 Cecropterus lyciades | reverse complement strand
TATGAGTTTAATTTAAAATGAAAATATACTGTTAAAGCGCAACCAAAATCATTGAATCAAAATATAATTTACAATATAATATGAATCGCTCGAACATGAATCTCATCCTCCTCAACCCATCTGGAGTCAACGCAATTTTCACAATTTCATACATCATTTCGTTATATGTGAAAGCCACTAAGAAAGACAATAACTTAAACGCCATAACTAAATTTTACTCTCATCTGGTTTCATGCGTTTTCAAAAAAGGATGTTATATTTTTATTATTTATTATTATTGCTTTTATGTTTAAATTTATCAATAAATTAATTTCGATATCTTTTTACAGATTACAATTTAGTAATAGTTTACAATTATTTTCACAATATCAGTCACCTTATAAAAAAATAAACAAAAAAAAGTATATGATCAAGTCCATACAGTAAAAAGAAAACAATTTTATACTAATTTTTCAGAGGTACAAGTAATAAAAATGAAAATTATTTTTCTTTACAATTTGGAAATTTTGTTCTGGAATTTTGTCTTAGTGGTTTCCACATATTACATTGGTATTATGTTATATACGTGCTATTTAACAGGACCGTGAATTGTTTCAGACCAGCAACAGGCTGATAGCGCCAGTGGTTCCACTGCGAAGGCCGCTGCACCCTGCAAAGTTTGCGGGGACAAGGCTTCCGGATACCACTACGGCGTCACATCTTGCGAGGGGTGCAAGGTATAATTTGTAGATATTTTTCGCAATATTTATTAATTACGAATTATATTCATTCTTGGAAATATTTTTGAAACAAATACGCAGGGTGACGTTTGACACCTGTTTCTACTGTACACTAGGAGCACAGTAAAATTGGTTCTAATCCTTTATCATATTTATAACCATAAATAAAGTATATACTAAGATCATTACAAGAGATAAAAAATTGTTTGTAGAATAAATCTAATTGGAAAAATGAATGGGGTGAAAATATGCTTGTGCTACTCGATACATCGTACACCTTAAGCCTATTTCAATACAGTATTAATTAAAAAAAGTTCTTAAACTGAAGCCAAAGTTCTTTTAAATTTATCTAAAATGACAAAAATCTTTCAATTATTTTAACTGTAATTGCCTAAAAACTACACGATACGAATTTTATGAATTACTTGCAGCGTAATATTCCTTCGACGTAAATCTCATGTTAATTTTAAAGTAAAGAAGTTTATTTGAAAATACTTTCGTACGCCATTACAATAAGTAAATAATGATCTTAACACCTTTTAAATAATATATTAGGTGCGTAACCGAGATAGAACGTCAAAAATCGACACTAAAGTTCATACTACTAGGTTAGCATTGTTAATGCACCGTCCGACAAAAAATGTAGAAAAGTCCCATTTATGCCTAATAGAGTTTAATCTTCCATGAATAAAAAAATTCGTCACTGAATGTTAGGACGTATTATAGAACAGTTGATTTTTTGAAACAAATGTTTAATTCCCACATTTATTACACAGGTATTGTAACAAAGACAGTAGTAGTACTATTGTCTTTGTTACAATACCTTTGACCGACTTTTGCGTCAATTTAAAATTGAATCAATATTCAATTTGTCGATAAGTACAAGTTTCAACCTTGGGTTACTTAAACATAAGGCTTTTTGTAAAATAAGAGTGGGGACAATTTGTCTTTTTTCTACCATTGAAAATAGGGAAAAACAACGCAGCTATGTGAATTTGTTCAAGCACTTGGGTCAAAAATATACTAATATTATTATTTGTTGAAAATGTAATCTCAGTATTATTTATGAAGGTGGTAAAACTTTTTGTAGTTCGACTCCGCGAGCACCACTGCCACACCTATTTCTTCCTAATAACAGTAGTGTTCTGCGCTACTGTGTTCTGGCCTAAAGGGTGTGGTAAGGGAGACATACTTTTTCGAGGCATTCCGTCTTAGTCCTCAGGGGTAGCAACGCACCTGTGGCTAACCTTAGGTGAAACTTATATCTTACCTAGTGTTGATTACAAATGCCCATGAGCGGCAGTAGCCACTTACCATCAGGTCGGCTGCATGCTCGTTTGCTACTTCCATACTATAAAAATATATATTAGAAAATAAATTGGGTAGAAAGTATTATTTAAATAATAAAACCTTTGTGGCGGTAATTTTTTTTTAATAATTAAGTATCGTAAAAGGGAAATAAACTTAAGCTTAGTGTTTCGAGAAAGCAACGCGTCTTTAGCCGTCATCATAAAGAGTACCAATTCCATCCGGGGTTGACGATATATGCCCAAGGGCGGCAGTGGCCACTTACCACCATTGTGAAAGAAAAAAAAACGAAATAATACGTTTCTGTCACTAATAATGTCGCCATTTTCAATTACCAAATTATTCGCATATAGATACTTAAGGAATAATAACTGAGTTAATATCAATTTTATCTAGGTATATACTGTAATGTGCTTATTGGAAAAAATATTGCAGCTATAAATATTTTTACAATTTTTGCACACATTATATTTCACAGGGCTTCTTTCGGCGAAGCATTCAAAAGCAGATCGAGTATCGTTGCCTGAGGGACGGAAAGTGTGTGGTCATCCGTCTTAACCGGAACCGTTGCCAATTCTGCCGCTTCAAGAAGTGTCTGGCAGTCGGCATGAGTCGCGACTGTGAGTATTCTATTTTCCTTATCGTCGCATCTACGACCACCTCCATGACACTTGTATACTTTTCATCTTTCCTCACATATTCGCTATAATCCGTCTTTCACCAGAGAATGCATCATGAGAAGCGGATTGAAGAAGTCGAGTCTGCTTTTCTATTTTGTATTATTATTGTGTCCTATATGTTTAGTGATATAATTTCGTCGATATTTATCAAGACTAGGCGTCAAAACTTCATGATAACTGATTGTCGTTAGAGGCGATTGTAAGTGGTTACGAAAAATCGTAATAAGAAGCATCTTCATCTTATGGCCACAGGTTGGATTCAACAAATTGTGACACAAAGTTGTGTGGATTTTAGTTCTTGATTTTGTGGAATTGAAGTATACTGAATAGTGGAGTATGCAGTGCGTGTTCCCCAGTGTTCCGCGAGATCCAACTCCTGTAGAGATTTATGATAAAGAGTAGCTGCACTGATCATTAACTGGCCCACCATGTCCTTTATTGAAGATTTTTTTTTAATTTTAATAATGCCTTAAGTATTATTAATTGTTTTAATGTTTCTATAACTGTAGGCTATAGCCAAGCTTGGCTTCACTAATATATTAAGTTTCTTTAATAAATAGTCTTTCATTGCAATCCCATGTTTATTTCTATTAGACGATCACAACCTTCATTTCATTTGTACATAGCCACATATGATTTCTTACTTCGCCGTATATTTCCTGAAATATTAAAATCCCTAGATTTAAATCCTGAGATACTTCTCGACTCCTCTGGCGTGCGTCCCAAAATTAATTTGAAGGACCATAATATATGGATATTGTTCATGTACTTCGAAATGATATCAACGGTCCTACTAACAGACAGGCTAATAAACACTTCCTTGTTTCTCGACACGTCGTTATTAAAAACTGACGCCGAGTTTAGATCAATGCACCGCGCCATTACTCCCATTTTTCAATTGAGGAGTCGAGCCCTATCAAACAGTTGCAGCGAATAGTTTGCATCTCGCGTCCTATGCATTCGATCGCGAGTCGTGTTTCCTAATAAGGCCGCGTTCCGCAGCCGTGAGGTACGGGAGAGTACCGAAGCGTCCCAGGGAAGTAGCCAACGCGGAAAGCGTGCCGGACCTGGCGAGGAATCTCAACGTCCCTACAGCTGCTCCTATCCACGGCATGGAGGAGGTGGACACCGACATGCCACCTGCAGAAATAACCAAGGAGCTCTCCAAGATGGTTATCGTGGCGCATCGCAACAACAACACCTACACTGACGAGCTTCGGCGCACGCTTCGTGTCCACGCCCTAGTGCTCAAAGTTGAGGACTCTGACGAAGGTAGGTCTCAATCACGCTAAAGGACAGGGAACTCGCACCAACTAACCACTTACAAAAGCTTCTTAGTTCCATGCTACTTTTCCACATCTAACCAAGTGACATCGCATCCGGTTAATATTTTAGCTTCGAAGGTTTTGGGCATTACGGTGAAGTTACGAAAGGATGTGGCACTAGTGGTATCTTGATTAATCATCTTGATCTTTATCTCGTCTTTTCTCTCTTCTTTCCATTCTAAAGTATTTGGAGGTGAAAAAGGAATAATATAAGGCTATAAGCAGGATACGTAAGAGCGGGTATTCCCGGTCAGGCGCCAATACTAGTTTCCTATCTTATGAAATACTTCGTTTATTCGCACTTACATATCCAAAGAGGGTAGTCTAATTGTTTCCCACCCGCTCGTTACTGATGACTATCACGTATGTTTTTTTGCGGTACCCCGCCGCGACATTGTAGTACAATTTGAACGAAAAAATGTAAAATGGAGAAAAAAAAGGTGTAACACGCTCGAATTTGATGGCTCATCTATAGTTAATATTTTTGACTATTTAAATGTTTACTCACTTAACTTTATAGCGTTGGGGTTCTTAAATGTTATTTAACCATCACCATTGCCGTCACCATCATAGATACTAAATGCCTTTATCAACTTTATTGAAACATGTGTAATTAGCATAGTCGTCATGCCCTTTCATTTGATACCCCATATGGTTATATTTGTCAATTTTCGATAATTAATCCTTACTTTTAACTACCATACCAAATAACTGGCTGAACCCATTTTGAAAAAAATATCTAATTGTAATATAGACGTCATCTCCCTTCATTTGATATCCTAGTTGAGTATATATGACAACATTCAATTTTTCTTCCTAACTTTAACCCCCTATATCTAGTAAATGGCTGAGCCGATAAAACGTATCTAAGTGTAAGTTATATGTCATACCCTTTCATTTGATACCCCATTTTTGAATATTTAAAAATATTTGATTTTCCATCACCAATTCACTCTCCATACCTAGTAAATGGCTAAACCGATTTTGATAAGAACCAGCGCCTGGAAACCTGCTGTCTAACTAAAAAAAACCGCATCCGAACCGTTTTACCCGTTTAGGAGCTATTTTTCCACAGGCAGACAGATAGACATAGCAGTCAAACTTATAACACCCCTCTTTTTGCGTTGGGGGCTAAAAATACATATAAGACGACAACGGAGACAGAGTATCATAACATTTCCGATTCATTTATTGTCTGTCATAATTTTTGTCATTCATTTATCTAACTGTGCATTTGAGTGTAGATTTCTAGCAATTTGTGCTTTTTTAACCGACTTCAAAAATGGAGGAGGTTCTCAATACGACTGTATTTTTCTATATTATTATTTCTAACCTTCAAAGTGCTTAGGTGGCTAAGCAACAGCTGTTTTTCATCTATCTTCTATAACCACGTACTTTAACGTATCAGCAGCAGATTTACTATTTTTTACATCTAATTATACCAAAACTTTCTCTCTCAAAATATTTCAATCTATAATTGATTATTCTGTTTCAACACACATTTACCGCCAAAGATATTATGAACGATATATAGTCAGAACAATTAACATTATGGGTACTAATGCGTTCAATGTGGTATTTGGGGTCATGCGGGGTGCTCGAGCTATGATCCCTCGTAGTATAAATAATAGGTCTTTACTTATGAAATTGCCGATGTTCATGAAATAATTGAAGCGTATAGCGCATATGTATGTATATCTATATTTTTTATTTTATTAATCAAAATAATCACCCATACAATCAATGCATATTTGCCAACGCATTGGTACCTTATTGATGTCCTTCTTGAAGAAATCAGCTGGATGGGAGGCAACAATATCTTCAAAGGCATTTTATACTGCCTCTCGGGTATTGATTTTTTTCCCGCCAATAAGTTATCCAAATTCGGAGAACTTCCAACCCCAGCTCTTGTAGCTTGGAGACCGTCTGCTGTGCAGTATGCGTTCGCGCGTTGTCGTGCAGGAGCAGTGGAGCCGAACGATTGACCAAAGCTGGTTGGAGCAAGATTCTTCATCATTGTGTTCAGTTCTCAGTACACATCGTTATGCTGAATTACACCAGCGTTAGACCACCTAACAGTGACCATACCTTTCTAGGGGTAAGTTTTCATTTAGGGCGTTGTTTGGGTGCTGAACCAGGGTCCAACCAGCTTGCTGAGCGCTTACGATTGTCGAACAGGATTCATTTTTCGTCACAAGTAACAGTGCGGTTCAGAATTCCTTCATTTGTATGCCTGTTGAGCAGTGCAAAGCTCATCGCAACGCGCGATGACGATCATTGAGTACGTGGGGTACCCATTTGTCAAGCTTTTTTACCTTGCCAATTTGACGCAAATGGACCAATATTGCTTTGATGCTTAACGTTGAAAGCTGCTGATTATTCAGCCGTAGATTGAGTATCATCAGCTTCCACAATCGCCTTTAATTCGTTATAGTCGACCAAAGTTTTCGGACGACCACTGGGTTCATTTATCAGGTCGAAATTTTCAGAACAGAAGCGGGCAAACCAATAACGGGTGGTGCGTTCTTTGTAGTGTTCGCTCCGTAAACGTCGTTGATGTTGCGTGCCACTTGTGCCGCTTTGTCGCCACAACGGTACTCATCCTCCATAATTACTCTAATTTTTAACGTATCCATAATGACGAAAAATGTTCGAAGTCGATTGAAACAAAACACTAACTATTAAACAAATGACGATTTTAGAAAAAAGAATTCCATGTTTTATACTAAAATTAAATTGAAATTAGAATTATCAGCCAAAAAAATATTTTGATTAAAATGGCCAGTAGGGCAGAACGGCAATTTCACAGGTAAAGACCTAAATACGATTTGTGACGGTCAAAGGCTGACCGTATGGTCACCCTACTGACCGGTTTTATCCGATATGTCAGGCACTGACGGTCAAATCCTTCTTTTATAAATTGTTATTGTGCCATTTTTACATAAGTATTATCTCATTGGTTGTTGTTATCGTAGAATAATAACGCAAAATATCTCCCATTTTGTTAATGAATAGGTTTTTTCTTCTTGCTTAGGTGACCGGTAATACCTCATCTTCCCCTTTTTTCCCTTACTTTTTTATACTGTACTCTAACACTGTGTATAATAAATGGTATATGTATACAATAACTTTACACGAAAGTAGCTTCTTTAAGGATGTAAATAAAAAAAAAAACGTATACTATTAATGTGGGGGGAAAACGATATTACATTACAATTATATCCTTGGAATATAACATTACCACCCGCAAGATATCAGCAGAACTCTTTGATTTAGGTAGTAACATTCTAATCTCGTTAAACTTATAAAGTAAGATAATTTCAATATTTCTGTGGTAGTGATGTGACTTGAGCATGTACATATGCTCAAGTCACATCACTAACACAGAACACAATAGCGCATAACACTGCTGTTATTAGGCGGAAATATGTGTGGCGGTGGTGCTTCCGGAGTCGAACCACAAAGAGATCTACTACCTTTAAATATAATATTATTACCACGATACTGGCACGTAGAAGGCCAGTATCTTGATAATGATAATGGCCTGTTCTGGTCTGAAGGGTGTGGTATGGGAGACATACTTTTCCGGGGTGTTCCATGTTAGACCTCAGACTTTGATCTTACCTAGGGTTGATAACAGATGTCCATGGGCGGCAGTAGCCAACTACCAACAGGTGGGATGCATGCTCGTTTGCTACTTCCATACTATTAAAAAAATGATATTTTGATTTGATGAGATTTTGATCTTACCTATGGTTGATTACAGATGTCCATGGACGGCAGTAGCCACTTACCATCAGGTGACCTGCAAGCTCGTTTGCTATTTCCATACTATAAAAAAACCCACGCACAAAACCTATGTACTGTGCAGCAAATAGTAGGCAGGCAAGTAGTAGATAGGTGGCAGTATAGAGTGAACCTACTCGGGTACGACCAGTAGGTATAGTCAAGTCAGAACCACCTTCACTGTGCGAGATACACTTGTAAAAAAAACATTCATAATTCAACTTCAAGTGGAGTAAGTGCAATTTATTGGTTTTTAATAAAAATTGTCATTCTGATGAAATAGTGACGTGTAGTGTAACACTATCAACAATTTTACAACGAATCTAGTTTCAAACAGCTCTTTCATATCTCTCTACGAATTGTACTAAGTTATTAGCGGCATGACCCACTCTGTACTAAATCATTTATGTTCATCATCAATCATTTGTGTTTGTTTACTCTGAAGTGCTAACAGTACATGTGGTATGTAGGCAGCAGCGGCGAGGAGGCCGGGCCGAGCACCAGCGGCGGTGCCGGCGCCTCCACCAACAAGGTGGTGGATGTGGTGCCCCAAATTTGGTATAACATCTCTTTCCGCATGACGCCAGCTGTGCAACAAGTCGTGGAATTCGCCAAACGCGTGCCAGGATTCCACACTCTTCCTCAGGATGACCAACTTATTCTGATAAAGGTAATAATAAAGATTTTTTAGTCTTAATATGCTGGGTGTAGCGACCGCCTTTTTATTTGTAAAATTGCATTGTTTGTTTGTTTTTCATTTATTTTTTTAATGCACAGCGTATTGGAGACTTTTATATCTACGAAAATCTTCCAATCATTACTTATATGAAAATATATCAATATATAGACTCTTGACGCCAAATTGCTAGTTCAGAAATGTGTGATTTTATATGGATTCCTTGAGTATTGACACCGGTGTCGTTGTATTAGCAAAGGGCGAAATTTTTGCAACAGCGGGGGTAAAGTTATGCTACTGCTATTTAGCCGTGTTTACATTTGCTCTGCGTAATATTATTTTTTATATGTGGAAGAGATCCAACTGTCCATGTTGTTTACAGTTAGGATTTATAGAAGTGTGGATGACTAGGGTGGCTAAGCTGGCTACCCCCAACAGCATCGTTTTCGATGACGGCACTGCCGTCAGTCGATCGCAGCTGGCAGCCATTTATGATGTGAGTATTGACACATTATTAACAGATCACTTTTAAACAAAAGTGATAAAAAAATAACAAAATAGACGTCACTGGACGCCTGGCAGATGTGAAACATCGTGTTCATACAATATGCCTAGAAGACTGCGACAGCATCTTAATATATAGCACAATGAAAGTAACGCCATCTACGAACAGTACCCCGTATTAAGTCGAACTAATACCGCCGCCCGCTTACTTTTGTTCGATAATTAATAGTTCCTACAATGTATACTAGATGGGGCTAAATAAATACTTAGTGGCGATCGCCACGCGAACAATGAGGTTTACGTGCGCCTATAGATGTATCACATCAAAACATTTACCTGCGATTTAAACTATTACATGCTCTTCAAATATTTTAAATAGGAATTCATCGTCTACTCCTCGACCATTCAATAAATAATCTAAAGTTAATTTTCATCATTATTTTACACGATATTTTCAAATAAACTCTTTCACGTTTTCCTATAATAGTGCAAAAGCTTTCAGAGTAACCCAACTATCACTTTATCATTAAAATATGAATAATGAATTTGTAGAAGTGGTTGTGGTTCAAGCTCGAGTAATAGTAGGTAGTTATAGCCTAGTCCTAGTCTTCAAGGCAGCAAAATCTGTATACTCTAAATTATAAGTATTATTCCAAACCTATTTGTATTTTACGCATATAGTCACGGGCGGCAGTTACCACGTTACATCTACTTTCACAAACCATCACGTACAACAGTCAGTTACTGTAACTTTTTTTTTATCCTACTGATGGGCTAAATATACCGTCAAAGCCCCCGAAGCACACGAGCATGCGTTAAATTTAGTAAATATGGGTCATTTGGTAAATGCCGACCGCGCTCGACGTTGCTTAATTTTATATATGGAGGTTACGATCATCACAAGGACATGTAGCATGAAGTAAGGACCCACTAAACAGTGGGTATGGTAAATATCAATTACAACGTTTTGAGTGGCATGGTATTATTATTTATTAATGTTAAGGTTCCAGGGGGTATTCGTCCCCTTTGGGAATTGCCCGGGTAAAAAGCAAACCTCTCGAGGCCCGAAAATCCTTGCCCACCTCCCTTATGTCAACGTAACTGTAGCAAACGAGGGACTCGGAGGGTAAGACGGGGCGTTTTACTCTCCGGATCATTCATTCAAGTGCATCTACGCGAGCTTTATTTAAATAAAGGCAGTACACAGTAGTGACGAAGAAACTGTTTCAGGACGCATTCGCGGCCGGAATGCTAAATTTCATGCGCTCGGTGGCACAAGTGCAGCTGTCGGATAGCGAGACCGCCATGTTCACGGCCAGCCTGCTGCTGTGCTCTACCCGCAACGGTCTAGCCGACCGCGACCGCATCTCAAACATCAACAATGCTGTGCTAGAATCTCTGCAGATCATCGTAAGTTCGTCAACCGTTGAATGTTTTTATGAAACAATCATTTGCGCACACAATAACAACATAAAAATGGGTAACTACGACAAGTTACCGTAATTTGATATCAACTCTTTTACTACAGTAATTTTGCAGTCATTGATTTTGCAAAAATTCTGCCAGAAGTGTTCGCTATACTTCTGGCTGAGATTGAGCTTATTATTAATACTTAAATTTTATTTCACTTAGCTGAGATCAAGCGAGTATCTAGACTAAAGTAATAAAAACGTGCTCCCAAATATTTCTAATACAATAAATAGCAATGAACTTGCAATGAAAAATAATGCTGTTAACAAAAAACGTGTGCGTCGCAGGACGCCCGACAGATGTGATGACTTAAACTAATCTAAGTTGAACTACTTATTTAATATTGAAATTGTTTAACTTGAGAAATATAAAATAAAGATTTTGCACACAGTGCAAAATTTTGCAATTACAATTTGCAAAAACAATTTTGCAAGGTTATTAGCAAGCTCTTCCGGAGGGAAGAGCTTGCAACCAGTTAAGAATTAGCAGAGGCTAATATAGGAACTCTCCTTGATAATACTTCTTTTTCCATAGCAGTGGGCCTACGACTGGGCACATTTTTAAATCATCAACATTTCTGTCCTTGTGGAGCTCAAGTCAATCGTTTGAGTCTCCACGGTCTTTCTTATCAACGAAGCGCCGGCCGTCTTTCTCGACACGCGGCTCTATATGATGTTATCCGGAGGGCCCTTGTCACTGCCAACGAATCGGCTCAATAAGAGCCGAATGGTTTAGTACGTGGCGGTGGTAAGAGGCCCCATGGGTTAACTCTTATTCCCTGGAAGAATGGGAGGTGTCTTATGTTGACACACTGGCACCTTCTCATATTAATATCTCCTCCAGGGCAGCCGGTGTCGTGGCGACCGATGCTGAAATTCGCAAGTGACAGAAGTATGGAGACTTAATTAAAGATTACATATTTCTTGTATTTGGCGTTGAAATTATGGGACGGTGGGGATTAAATGCTAAATTTTTTAAGCATTTGTCCAAACATTTGATAGAGTCACGAATGATCAGAATCCTGGAACATACTTCAGTCAACAAATTAGCCTTGCTATTCAACGAGGTAATGTTGCCAGCATTCTGGGAACTCATCCTAGGGACAACAGTTTGGATGCAGCTTATTTTATTTAATTTGGCAATTTGTTTCTTTTTACATTTAAGATATATTTTTTATGCATTTAATTGTTAAAATAATTAGTTAATATATACTTGAAAAAAGCTTACACATACATGTGTCTATCTGTCTGTCACTGAGTCATGCGAAGAGAGGAGCGTCTGTCCGAAATATGGCTAGCACTGTGAGTTACGGTGAAAGAGGAGGAGCCTGCCTGCCGTTATCGGATGCGTGATAAGGAAGCCAGACCGACTGGCGCGTAACGTGTTACGTAACGCAGCGGTTTACCCTCCCATAATAAGTAACAGCATTGGTCCACAATTCAATATTTGTTGGTAACTAAAATTTGTGACATCTGAAAACTCGAGTTATGGTCGTAGGTGCAGGAAGCTGGCGTGCAAGATGCCGCCGCCCGCATGGAGGCAATCGCCGCACTCACACAGGAAGTTCGCGTGCTGAGCAGCCGCCACCAGGAACTACTCGGCTGGTGCCGCGAGCACTGGCGCCAGCTGACACTGCCGCCACTCTTCGCTGAAATATTTGATATCCCCAAGGAAACCGAGGAACCCCTTCCCCCGCAGCCTATTAACTCTGAACTGGCCGTTGTTCCGAACTCTCGAATGCATCATTAAATAGATCGATTCAACGCTGCATCAATATTTTTTTGGAAATGAATTTGACTTTTTATTTAATTATTTTGATTTGGAGCTGGGGATATTTGTAAAAAAAATAGTAAATTAATCATGTAACCGTAATCGGTGACAAATTGAAAAAATTGGATATACCTTATTAACAATTTTTGTCCTTGTTGGTGCAGTGTTTTTAACCAATATGTATAATGAAATCGCTCGGACTGATAATTTTAACAACTATATTTATATAATACTAAATATTTATATTAAGGCACACATTTATTTGAAGCTTATTAATCATAAAATCTACTACAGTTCCTCTCAATTTTCGCTTATAAGGAATTAATTAGCTTTTAATAGTTTCTGAAATTCATGCAAGATGAATGAATTATATTAGCTGTATTCTCTAATTTTTTTTTTCATTTTTTAAGGGCTACCGTTCGGGCGATTTCATGATTGTTTTATTATCCTTAAAGCTCCTAACAACACTGGCGGAGCTGAGGGGCTCATAGAGTCTAAGTGCTCATGTTAAAAAATATATACCTATATCCTATCGTATGCCCCTCTGTAAATTAAAAATTCTCCGCCCTTAATTGTTGGCAAAACGCCAATATACATGTTATTCTCTAGTTTAATATTTAAGTTTAATGTCTAAATTATTGAGATATGCGATTATTGTCAAAGTTTTGTTGTTTTGTAAATAAGGCTGATATTAAAAACTTTAATTTCTAATGAAGGCCAATTGAAGAGGTCGAGTTTAAAGTTTCTTGATATCTACCATATTTACGAAATTATCAAATGTACGTCTGAACGCATACCTGCTCCAAAATTTGAACAATCGTATGTTAAACAAGTCAGCGGTTTACGAAGGACATCGTTTCGACTTCTTGCTAACTTTGATTAGTGAAATTGGCAATGAGTCGAAAGTGAGGGAAAGCAGAAGATAGATAAACCAGTAAAAATTCACTTCTATCCTTTTAAGCTTTGGTGGTGGGTTCAGCTGACAACTTCACACTTTTAACCTTATTATACATGTAGCCATGACTAAGAATACTGTAAAGTTAATACTACTATAAAATAAAGTTTAATCAGTTTTTAATGTAATTAAGTACACCTATTCATATTATTGGACTATACATGTTATTCAGATTGTCGTAGCAATTAACGTAATGATTTTATACTATTATTATTAGTATCAGTATTTAAAATAACGTCGCACCACATCACATTGCAATCTTTTTTACTATGAGTTCGGGTATATGAATAAATGCAGAACTGTATACGTCCCATTATTTTGTTTTAACTAGATGAAAACCCGACTTCGTTCGGTTGAAATGTGACTCATACATAATATTTTACAAAATTTTGGTAGATATTTTTTATAGTTATAATCAACTAACAGGTATTACTTATACTATAGACTTAGAAGCAGATACTCGTAAAAGCTGGCAGTTCGCTAGACGCCACCAATTGTAGTAGCTTGTTTACAGTTTAATATATTGGTCCTTGTGCTAGCGATACCCAAATTCAAATTCCGAGCATATTTATACAAACCTACACACGTTCTCAACGCGACAGCGTGATGAAAAAATGCGAGGTACAATTTTTTAACGCCATTTAGTATAAAATATCAAAATTATGTAAGATAAATAACGCCGTTAGATGGCAGTTTATTAGCACCATTAGAATTTAACAAAATACTCGACAATCCTAATTTTACGGATATATTATGTTGTCGACTCGAAATCAATATTTTTTTATGTTCTATTATTTAGGTAAGGTTTCAATGAAGTCTACCGTACCAAGGGGTACGGTAGACTTCATTCTTCAGACGGAATTATTTATATAGATATATCATAGACTATTTGACCGCAATCTTTCTTGGTGGTAATTAGATAGATTACCGACAGGTACAATAGTATGAGATGCAATTTAATGCTAAAAGCAATGCGGGATATTTCTTACTATAAAGTATAAACTTAAAAACATTTTGAATCGACTACTGATACTAATAATAATAGGTACTTAATATTATGGTTAAAGTTAAATATAAGGTTTATTGTTTTCCGATTGTTTGAAAGAATTTGTATTGCATTGAATTTGCCTTCGTTATTTTCATGATTTTTGTTTATTGTAATAAATATCTAGTTTATAATTATGTAACATTTATTATAATATAAATATAAATTATAGCTAAACATATTTGTGGCTTAAAATATCATAATACAAATAGATAATAAAGTATCTAATATTATCGTCCTCAAGGCATGAATTTTTATAATATGTTTTTGTTATAACTTGCTTTCATATATTAATATTTGGCTAAAGTTAGACTCCTTGGATATAATTTTTAAATATTCATAAGTAGGTAGAGTGCAACTTTATTTACTTTTAAGTTTAGAACAATATTACACCTTAAAACATAATTAATTGTAATAGGATCAGATCAGATAGGCACTAATCACGTAATTAGAACATATTTAATTAAACTGTTTTATTAAATGTAGCTAACATTCACTTTAATACATGTTATATTTGTGTGTTGCAAACGTTTTTCGAACTAAATAGTTTAGGCACATAAGACGGGAGGCAATGAAGTGAAGAATATGATGAATTAAAAAATAACTTATTAGGTTCAGACGGATGCATTTCATTGCGCATCCATTATGTTCTAATAAAACCGTTTAAATAAATAACGTTTTAACGCCAATTTAATTAACATAATTAAATAATGTAATTTGGTTTTCTCCTTTCATTTACTGCAATATCTGCCACATAATAAAATTATTGTAATAGGAATGAAAACTTAGTGCAAAGGGAGCTAGAACCAAGAGGTTACTTTTTTTCATAATACATAATGTCGTCTATGTAGTGAGTGATAAATTATATCTAATTATTTCTTATGTAGGTATGTTAGTATAACTTTCATATACATAATCGTTTATAGCTAACTTATTAATGTTATAGAAAAAAGGCAGATAAAGCATTCGACATCCTTGGGCGATATTAGGAATACTTATTGAATTAACGGAGAATAAAAACACTATGAAGAGATATGCGCATGCTTGATTAATGCTTAATTTAAGTATTCTGAAAGTTGCGTAGTTTTGGTGTGTTGGTAGATTTAATGAAGCGATACTTGAGAGGAGACCCGTAAAAATATGTAACAATAGATCAAGGAAAGAGTGCCATCATTTGATCTAGGGATCGATATATGCCTCATATCGAGCAGTGTTAATCCATTTTAAGGAGGGGGGAGCAATATCCATTTTTGGGGACGCCCAACGGAAGTCTTTTGAATTTATAGGGGGCGATGCCCTTTTTGTCCCTCCTCTGCAACGTCAAGTTCATGGCTTATAGAAGAGAGGACATAAGAACACAAATTTAAATTAATAAACCTGTGAAATAACTCATCACAAAACCAATAGGTATAATCTTCTTGTGATTCAAGAAAATACACATCTGCCTTTTTCCTACAAAATGTATGATAAAGTTGGTGTATACTTGATGTTGCTTCGTATATCATATTATTTTAGGATTAATCTGCTTACAATTTACTGATATATCAGACATGATTTTTAATTTTGTTTGCGATTATAATTAATTTAGAATTGTAGTTTCCATCGAGTGGTGTTTGGATTTGTGCCCCTAGACTAAAAGCCTGTTAACGTTGACCAATACATTTAAACCTATATATACCTACTTGGCCAAATTATATATTTAACTGCATAAATACACCTACTTAAAATAATCAACAGAGCTAAGTAGACAGCAATACAGAAAGCGTATACCTACAATTCATAATGAAATTGTCGAACTACGTTTTAGTTACTAAAAATAATTATTGAAGAAATTGTATTTAGTCGGTACGTAGTTATTATTTACTAACGGATTTTAACAAAAGTACCTATTTACACTTTCCTCTTATTTATTTACAATACCGTAAAACTGATGACCAGAATTCAATCTATTCCTCGATTTGCAATTTGCGATTTAGTATACGTGACTTTCACAAGAGCAATTAAATAGCTTAAGTATATCCGCACACCTGTTGCTGTCTGCCTAGTCCTCGTTACTTGGGATAAAGTTATCATGACAATTTTATTATATGTAAACATATCAATGTTCTATTTTAAAATTTCTAGTTGGTAAGGTTATTATAGTACGTGTATCTAATATTTAGCTCACGTGCGGGAGTCGTGATCGCTATCAGTCGAAGAGCTTTGCATATTACTAACACACGAAAAGATAGACTTTTCCGATCTCATTATTTAGCGTGGTTTAGATGGTGCACGTTCCATATCTTCGTCTAGAATAAACGACAGATTATAAATGTTCTGCTATACACAAAATTACCATCTGAAGTGGTTTAATCCCTTTCGAAACGAAAATGAGACAATTTATTCGATTTTATGTAACGTGCCCTTATTTCCTATTTCAAAGACTTAGGCCTTTTGCGTGTTTGGTGGGTCGTGTTTAGGAAGTTTAAGGCTTTGCTTTAAACTTCTATCTTATGTAGGTACCTTTATAGGGTCTATAGGTTTACGTTTTATAAAGGCTGTCATCATATAAAAAGTTATTTTAACTTGATGGATCCGTTCATCGTGATGCACGAAGAATGGACTAACCCAAATTACGGGGTCGTGATTTCTCATGTAAGGGTAGAGGGAAAAGTAGCGTTTTACGCGGATTTACATGGTATAGATATTTGCAACGCAAATGAATTGTGATAAGTATGATGAGCATGAGAATTACACCTCAATGCTAGTAGAGCATTCTGTTTTGCGCTTTTAATTTAGTTTAATTTTGAGAACGAATCCGAATTTACATAAGTAACTCGTGGCTCGGAAAAGTTCTCGATTAACGATCACGGAGCACCCGCTGCTTTGTAAATCGGAATGGTGAAAAAAATGGAACTAGCAGGGTTTTTGTTCTTCTTTTTTTTTTTAAAGAATAATTGATTTTGTTTTTGTTAATTTAACAGTAATTTTATAATTAATTCATGCGTAGTTAAGGTGTTTTATTTTATTAAATTTGATTTTTTTATTTTCAGTTATGTTAATGTAATATAGTTTACGAATTCGGATTGTACCGAATTATTGTTTCTTTTGGAGTCGTCTATGGACTGGTTGAGCAAGCATAAGCTAATTTATGTATTAGGTATCTAAATGTGTATAATGTGTAATCATGTAGCGGAAAAAAAATAAAAAAAAATGTAAAAGCTTTGTCAGATTTTTAAAAATTCGTTGCTAACATCACGTTTTAAAAGAAAAATAAGTATTTAAATGAGTTCGATGAAAAACTGTTTCCTATTTAATTTTTAAATACGTACTGTAGCGATTGCATTTACTCAGCATTTTAGCTCTATCTTTTATAGGTTTATCTTTTAGCCCAGGAAAATTGCCCAACCGTAATTTAATTACTTAACCTACATACTACTGTACAGAATCGAAACTAACGCATTGAATGCAATAATACCTACTTAGTCTAACTCTGATTAATATTATTATTCACCAGATGAAAAGAAGAATAATAAAAAAAACTAGAAAAGAAAATCCGTTGTCAAGCAAGAAACAATAACGTACCGTAATGTATTGCCTGTTTCTAGTTCTAGTTTATTTTTGAGGGTTTTAAATGTATAGTTTCGATTTTATGTGGTAGGATTATTTCTCTATGTCAAGATTCCGAAAAGCTCTAATAGATTTTTAGAAGACCTGCATAATAAGAACAAATCATTGAAATTTTAAATGGTATTCTGGCATTTAGATAGGCTTCTTTACAGGTTTAATAATATGATATTGAACAGGTAATTCCGGTAAATAAAATTATTCGTTAGTATGTGGTATTACGTAGTGATAACCGAATGGTTGAAACTCGATCTCTCAATCGAGGGTCCGAGGTTCAAATCACAGGCACGCACCACTGTTTTTTCTAAAATTATGTGCGTTTTAGAAGTTAATTATCACTGCTTTACAGTGAAAGAAAACATCGTGGGGAAACCTGCACACCTGAAAGTTCTTTAAAAAGGTCTCAAAGGTGTGTGAAGTCTACCAATTCGCACTTGGCCAGCGGTGGACTATGGTCTGAAACTCTGTCAATCTGAGAGAAGACCCGTGCCCAGTGGGACAATAATGGGTTGACGGTATGTAGTATATTACAAAATTCTTGAAATATGTATTTCTATGCATTTATGAGAGAGATCCATTTATGACTTTGTGAACTTTATGAACTGAATCTTTGCCGTTGGATTACTACCCAATTTTGATAGGTAAATAGTTAAGTTTCGTCGGATTGAGATATGTTCAAATATTATAGTAATAAAGACTCGAAATTTTCAACAATGAAACTCTTTTTTCAAGATATCTCACTCATTCATCAACGTGATTGACTTAAGTAATCTCTAAGATATAAATTTTTACTAAACCATATCAGGGAAAATGAGATTTATTCTCTCGATATCTAAATTACGAACTTTTCGCTCTATTACGAAATTTCCGATTGAAATCATTTCAAACGACATTATACATAGCGAAAAAAGAACATCCTTTTATCAAACACTTGTTGCACGTGGCCATGTACACCTCACGAGACAAAAAAATTAACAGGATCGGAATTACTTCTACTTCAATTTTACTAGGCTAATTGTATTTGTAAGAAATTAGTTTTATGTTTGAGCTTGTATAACTAGGGTCGGATGAGTAAGGGAATCAGTGAGCGTATTTATGTCAATATCTTCATAATAACTTTTGTCACTTCATGACCCCTAGTCCTGATTGTCATACTGGACCGACCCTCGCGATATTACATTACATTTACATTCAGTTTGTTATCAATTTATAGTTTTGATTTATTGCTGTCAAGCTAATTATGTATGATTTGCTAAATAAAAAATAAAAAAAAGTGTTTTATTATTTTATAAAAACTACCCATAGTACCCACCCTCTTCATATCCTCATTAACTATAACAGCAAAACAAGGTAGGATTCTTGCCTGGAATTATTATATTATAGAAAAATAAACACAAATATAAATTTAATATCGCTTTAATGCTTATTTGTATTGCAATTTTCTTAAATCACATGGAAGAAACAAGTATTAAACAAAATATTCAAAACTTAAGAAATTAAATTATTCATTTCTCTATTACGATAACAATAACAAAGCAAATATTTTTTTGTGTGAACGTAAGCGATTGTGAAACGACAAAGCAAAGTTCATACATTAACAAAATTTGTTGCAAGAGATAAGGCAGCTGATTCATTGGAACTATTCGCAGAACATGCATCAAGTAGTGTATTGAATATTGGTTAATTGTTTCAGATAATAAAACAATTGCATTACTTAAAAGTAGCAATGATTAATATTTGTTATTTTTAATTAAGTTCTGAGCAATACATTTCCAGAATAGTGAAGATAGCTAGCTATTTTAAAAAGCTTTTATTTATTGTATAATTTTACTATTAACTTAAAAAAATGTTTGTTTCAGTAACGAGTATACTAAAAGAAACATTTTTTGGAACACTGCACTGACTGTTTGCTAGCCATAAATGTGTTCACACTTAAGTGCCTTGTCTACTTGATGTTGTTCTGTGGAATATATGTCGCAAATTTGCAAACAAACCCCTATACAGAAAATGTTCCGCGGTCTATAAAAAAAATAATTTGGTACTGTATTCACTGTAACGGCATGAACGATCAGAAGAGGCATAATTTGCTTCCCTTTTAAATCTTTACTCGATTATAGTAAAACAAATCCTCATCCGAAGTTAATTTGAAAAAAGTATAAGAACGTTTCAACCCTGAAAATGTTGTCAAGGATAAATGAAACGCTGTATACGTACATCTCTGACACGGCACAGTCTATGACCTTTTGGCAACATCTAATACATACACTATACAGTCATTCCACTTGTTGAACACGACAAGAAGTTCATAATTTTATAACAAATGCCCAATTTTATTACACAAATACATTAAGAGGCTTATAAACCATACTTGTTGTAATCATCAAGTAGAACGTGAAAAACGTGCTCAAATACAAATACATACATTACATATTATATAAATCCAATGAACAGACTACCTTCAAGTACAATATTATACAACACAGGAAATGTCAAGTAAGACAAATTGGATTCAAACGCGACAAAAAATACAAAAATATTCAAACACCAATTGGATTGAACATACATCGTATATATAAACTGTTTTAAATTACTTCAAACCACTTTAAATCTCTTGAATATTTTACACGTAATATCGACACGAATATCGAAGCGAAGAAATAAAACTTGTAAAAATGAAATCATTATTACAGTACGTAATAATACATAATCCAATATACATTAACACAATATCCAATGTCC
>MOOZ01000121.1:450756-472660 GCA_002930495.1 Cecropterus lyciades | reverse complement strand
CTCCTGATTTTACACGTAATATATCGACACGAATATCGAAGCGAAGAAATAAAACTTGTAAAAATGAAATCATTATTACAGTACGTAATAATACATAATCCAATATACATTAACACAATATCCATAACACGTAATCCAATCTAGGAACACATTATTATGTTTATGTATATATGTTATTATTTAAGAAACTAAAGAATCATTTGCCGCGCAATATTGACAATTTCGAATCAGGATCGATGCCAGTAGCTATTTTAACAATATCTCCCAAACAATGAAACCAGAGATATCACTCACTCACTTTTCATTAATAATCACAAGTGGCAAGAAAGCGTGATTTATTTAATTTGGTGTTTAGCCGCCACTATATGCAAACCAACCGACCAACGGTAGCGTACAATATTTATCACTGCCAATTTTAATTCGAGCATTAACAATAATATTCATAAAACCAACAAATTATTCAGTACTACACCGAGATATGAACTTAAGGTTAGAAGTAGAGACTATTGTTATTATTAAGTCTTCTTTAGTATTTTATTTAGATAGATCTCTATCGTTGTTGTAAAATGCTAATCTGATGCCAGGGGCAGCAGTCTTGAAATTCGTAACAAAACTGAGGTTGACAAAATCTAAATCTTTACGAAAATCATCTTTGTGATAAATGTAATTTCGATTTCTGAAATTCGTGCAAAAACGACGGTACGCTAAAGAAAACCGTATTCATAGTACGGTAATTTATTACAGAAACTTGACAATTGGAAAACATTTTCCACAATTTGTGGAAAGTTACAAAAAACACTGTTTAATTTATTAACATTATTAAGAAATTATGTTAATTAACATTAAAGTATAAAAGATTAGAAGGTCAAATCTATTATACTTTTATTATTAAATTATTTTTCTTGATTAAAACTTATGTTGTTTGGTCTTACTATAACAGCCAACAAATTTCACGTTAAGCGCGCGTGTCACCGATGACGTTATTATTTGGCTCATTTTACATTATTTCACATAGTGTAGATACTTATTGTTGTAAATAATTCTTTGTTTCGTATAACGGTATTTATTAATTTAAAAAATCTTCACTGTGCCCATTTACGTCTGAATAACAAGCTGAATTTCATATTTTAATGTATTTTTCCAACTAATTGTGGAGTATGTTATTTTAGAAAACACACTTATTTCCTCATTAAATCAACTTCACGAGCGCACATTCATTTATTGAATACATACTACGTTGTACACATAATGTATTCGAAACTTTACATCCAAGTTATATTCAACGTTTTTTATGAAATACTCTTTTTTAAAATAAATATTATATTTATAAGGATTAATATTTGTAATCAATTACAACCACCTAAACATGAACAAATCAATATTTAGAACATAAAAACGTTGCGGATAATACATAAGATACATGCTGTCGCGGTTTTTTTGTGTAGAAGCTTTTATCTTTTAAAGCAGTGCCATATATATTTTTACATAACTGTAATTATTTCTGCAGTCAGTTAATTTTACACATTATACTTCAATTATTGTACAAATATGATTATGGAGAAAAACGCATTCTAATCCGTTGGCCAGTTCGACTTGTCCATTTTAATAGACCTCCCTTATGCTTTCCAGGAATTTATTAACATGGTGAAAATAATAAATTGTCAAAAATGTATCTAAGCACTCAGATCATGTTCAAAATATTATAACATAAAATTTGGTCTAATCTTGATTTTGTAAGTGATTTTGCATTTTTGAAGACGAATACCATATAGTCATTGTATTAATATTTTTTAACACAAACAATATTTTTTGTGAGACTCTAACTACAATTTTTAATTTACTCATACTATGGCATGGCATATACAGTGAACCGCCCTCACACATTTTAATCAAAGCAATGTCAAGTACTGCTTCTGCACTGTGATAAATGTACAGTGTAATCTCCTTTTAAAGTAACCAGATATTGCCTTATTCATATGGTGAATTAAAGAGAGTAATCTTCCTAGGAGGTTTTCGTTATCGTATTGAAAATATTGATTGATTTTAAAGTTTCTTCACTTAAAAATACAGTGTAGAAATTGTTCAATATTCTAATATATAGCAACGTCCTGTGACGCGATAACATACCGGCACTACTCTGTTGTACTGTCGTTCATAAGTAATAAACTTATTGTTTGATTTTTGTGATAGAAAGTTACTACCGGAATCAAACAACGCGTCAAATTAGGGTAATGCAAGATAAATTATAAGCGTGTGTCAGTTTATTTAAAAAATAGTTCAAGTATAATTTACTACATTGTTAGTTCGATAGAATAAAGCGAAAATGAACAGCTCGCTGGTCTAACAAAACGGTCCTAATGCTATCTTTGTCAGATCAACGTCACCATTACGACGAGAATAATATTAATACACTACAAGCATTTTTCAACATTGATGCCTAGACGTAGATGATGATAGACGTGCAGTCGATTCCTATCACGTTGCTTGTGGCAAAATTATTGACGGAAAACAACTGACGACCCTCACGATTGCTGCGAATATACTGTTTTAATATTCTACAGAATGTCTACGGACCATATAAAACGTCTCTAGATAATTAAATCTCACATGTCCACAAATATATCCGAGCCATAATGTATGAAGTACATTTTGCGTCAAGAACACTCCGTTACGACGCACCATCATATCAGTGTTGAGTTACGAACCGAATGGCTAAATGAAATCAGTTTATAAAACAAATGATAATATTTGTTAATATACATACAACTTAAAAAATAAAAAATGTTACTCAATAACTTGTAATCGTTCCAAAAATATTTTCTTAGTTTTTTAATTAAGCGTTATAATCTGATCATTGCAAAATTACTGACACAGAACATAAACACGAATAAGAACTTCTGATATAAATTTCCATTGTTACAATTTTAAAACAAACATATTTAATGCGTTATATACACTGAGAGCGTTCAAGACCGTTCGGAGCACAATGATAAAGGCAACAAGCGTGCTCATAATTCAGATTTCCTATAAATATTACAGTTACGTTTATGTTACAGTACGCCGCATGTCGGCGTCGCCTCAAACATCCGATTGTTTCGAAAGATAATATTATTACTTATTCATTAACATTATTAGCATAAAAGGCTTTGATGGTCTATCTAAATACATAGCTTGGCTTGTCCACCACACCAGTAAGATCAGTTACTAAATAATTTAACTTAATTAAAATTCATTAGTCCTACATAGAACCATAATAATACACAAATTAGGAGTAAATTAATTTAAAATTAAAAACACCGATTTATTAAATATTAGTACACTAATAACCAGCTACGACTAAATCTAACGTCTAATGGAAAAATCGGAGTTCTCTATTCGCGCACGTGCAACACAGTTATATTAAAGAACCTGATAAAACTACACACGCGAATGTAGACCTTAAGTCTAAGTAGGAACGAGGCCCGCGCACATATATGTTTGAACAGCTGTGTTAGCGGGAATACGAGATGCGTGATTTGGTCAATCACGATGGGTCACGGTGAGTTTTACATTACTAGCATTAATTGTCATGTCAAACAGGGCTTATTATAATTACTATTCAACCGTAATTGGGTAAGGGTAGGTATTATGTATTATTAGAGGAAAGGTCTTCTTTCGGGGTTAATTTGTCCAAGCAGGTCGAATGCATCAAACTATATAATAGTGAAACAATAACCACCGCAAAAAACAAAGATCTCTTCGGTGCTTTTAATATGATAACAACGAAAAACGTAGAAAATAAGAAGCGAAAACAAAAATTATACGTTTCACAATAATCGAAAGAGACGAGAGCTTAATATAATTAACATTACATCACTTGTCATACACTTCATTAATCTACCTATATTACAAGATCTTGAGACTTCTATTACGTGACGTTACAAACTAGTATTGTATCCTGGCTTGTTTAACTACAAATAAGAGAATATTACGATAATAGTGATAGCGAAAAAAGACTTAAGGCAATGCGTATATGAAATAGAGGCATAGAAAATATTGAACGAATTGCCCATACAGATGTGATGCAATTAAATTTTGTACAAATAAACAGGGTCATTATCACTTGTAGCGCCCGAATGTCACACGACAATAACGACAAACATGCATACATAGCATAAGATATAATCTACATTCAAAGTGTTAAAGTATCTTACGAACGAAAAGCGCTATATTATAATCCTGACTTAAGTCCAATAAATTGTGATATAAATTATATTTTAGCCAAAAGAAATCACCGGCGTATGCACTTAAAAATAAGACGTCTATCGAGTCACAATATAACATTTCCATATACATTGCGGTATTTCTTTTAACTCAAATTTATGTAGTTCGGGCGCTGAGACGAAGTGTGGGATGACCTGTATTCACACACCTAACCCTACAGCAACAGAATACTAAAACGTTGGCAGTGCGTTCGAATCTTATATTTCTGTACCCAACATAAATAACTTTTGGACACTAGAACAATCTTATCTTTATTGGTACATTAACATTTTTTTCCATCAATACATTATAGACTCGTAATCTCCTCGAGTAAGATATAAGAAATATACATAGACATCAAATATCATGTCATCATTTCATACAAAATATGGATACGCAAAAAAATTTGCTTTATATATTTACAATCAGTTTTAGCATTACATTGTCGACACTTGTGAAACTTCGATGTTAACTGAAACCGCTTGATTGTCGACCTAAACATCAGTATTGACATAATAATGCCGTTCACCAATTAATACTATAATATGGAGTATTTGAGAGATGAAATAAAAGTTGACATATCAGAAATGCTCATTATTACCATTGTAAATAGTTACAATCTTTTTATATATTAAATTCATATTAGCGTCGATTCTTCTGATTTTTTATAGCAGAAAGGCAACCGTAAACTATAGAATGTATATATTTTTCATAAATTATTTAATTAATTTCTCGTAAGTTATTGTAGATAAATCATCTTCGTATTATATGTAGATAAATCATTATTCGATGTAATAGTAACTTAATTTTTGGACGGAATCCTATTGCAGATGGATTGAACTAAGATGAACGTTACTCAATGATATATTTATATTTATTATTTACAAATACAAATAGAATAAGCATAATTTTGACTTTTTATCGTGCATTTTTATTAATAATGAATAAAGAGCATTTCTGAAGATAAATATAGATAGGTGGTGGCGGGTTCTCGTATAGACCAAAGAAAGTGCTCTAATTAACACGTTGTGTTGGCTAAATATGTTTGAGCAATTAGTCTGAGACGAGCTCAGGGTAGCCTCGACATGGCCAATTCTCGTCAATCTCTTTATAATACTTTAAAACGTAACAATACTTTGTAAAAGCAATCGAACATACTAGTGATAGCTAGTTTTCATTCGGTCTATATTATACCCATACGATACCCAAAGGATTAAGACTAGATGACTCGCTTAATCTATAAGTGAACAACATATCCGATCGGATACATGACTAAGATGCTTGAATGTTGTATTGGACAAAACAACATCAATTTATTGAAAGCAAAGTAAGTAAACAGATTTAAATTCTATAGTATACAAGATTTTACTGTACCATGTTACTTTTTAACATTGTCGCTTAATATTATAGTCAGTTCATAAGTTGTTTAATAAAATGTTTCTTTTTTAAATTACATCAATAAAGGGTATATGATACATAGAATGTTTATGTATCGAAAAGCACAATTTCCACCAATAATAGGAAAATTTAGAACTAATATTTATATAGGAGAATATTTACGTCACATTTACTTGCAAGGTATACTGGTTCTCAATCATATAGTTGCAGTTGTGTCAGAGTTCTTCTCCTAATTTGATTAGATGAATGTTTAGCGAGAAAATCTGAGTTTATAAATAATTTAAACATGTGATTGAAACATAATTAAAAAGGATTTAATTATTTCATAATTTAATGTAACATTTTTGCTCCCTCTGGTATGGAAAAAGTTACGACAGATTTTCAAACTATGAGATTAATTACTACAAGAACTTACGACTAAAATTGAGGTTTATCATAAATAAGACTAAATTACAGCTTGCACTTTTGTACAATCTGTTATTATGTCAATAGGGACAGGTATCGAAAATTACATTATATGTGTATATTTGTGATGCATTTAAAACTCATTGTTCATTAGTATTTACATGTTATTTATAAATATTAAAAGCAGTTGCACTAAACTGACAGTTAATATGCTTAAATATTTATGTAAAATTTGTGTGTTTAATGACCAACGACTAAAAATAAACTTTCTGGCGTTATTTTTGAGCGGGTCAAGCTGGTTTAAAATATTATATTGATTCTCATTATATTTATACTGGTTACTTTACTGCTAAGTATCCTATACATTTATTAATAAAAAATCCTCTATATGTAGTTAGAAAAACAGCGGTTAATCTTTTTATTTGTTCATGTATACTCATTTGAAGTATCCGATACGCGTAAGAAGTATCGAGTATAATTTTTTACTTTAAATATATATATTTATTATATATTATTATCGACCTGAACAATTTATAATATATTGTTACGTCAATAATATCACAAAAATTTAAAATCATGATTAAAAAAAATCTTTTAGTTGGGGAATCATTTTAAACGCGCTCAGAAATAACGTGATCATTTCAATACTTACACGTCGAAAGGCATTCCATATTGTTACTTGACGTAAAATATAACCGCTTTTGCATTATGTACGAAACTCAATAATTGCAACTTCTTTTGAAAAGATTTAGATATTAATGAGAGAATGAAATCTTTATTGTGACCATTAATTGACACAAACAATACAACCAAATGTTTCACAAAGATTTCATGTGTACAATATTTTGTCGTAATACGCAATACACCAATATTACATAATTATTTCAGATATTGACTTTAGTTCCCGGCACGTAATTTGAGCGCGAGACGGAAGTTAAATAAATATGTTTCTATTTGACGTTTATATTTTAATGCAGGGTCAATATAAAATACTTAGCTATATTTTTAACTTTAAATCATAAATAGAAGACACATATATTATGTTAAAATGAAAAAAATACATATTTTTGTCGACTTTAGTATACCTTAGTCTTCATCTTAAACAAAATTTATAAATAAACCATTCCTGAACGTAAATTTTAAAAAGAAATCAATGTGAGATTTGGAAATTTTGACGCGATCAAATTTTATGACAACAATAATAATATTTCACACGAGATGATTTGAAACCGAGATGCCATCCTACCACGACTTCAAAAATATGGCCAATCAAATTGAACTCCGCCACAATACACCTAAAATGTTTTTCACAATACAAGTGAAAAACATTTTAGGTGATGAATAAGCGGATTGGTGAATTGGCCACTGGTATTCCATGCCGCAGCCGCCATGGTCGTCAGATCTTAAGTCTTGTAATTTCTTTTTATCAGAGGAAATCAAGGAATTCATATAACTGTCTTGAACCCTAGAATTAAGATGAAAGCAAGTTAAAAATGTTAAGTGTATTTGATTCTCCTCTCTGACCTTTAATGATATACAGATATTCAATAATGAAGTGCATGCCGCGACGATGGTCATTATCTAAAAGGTGTTAATCGCGCATCGCCACGTTTACTGCAGTGCATTGGCACATGGAATTTATAATTTAGCGCAATTTCTTATGTAACTGCTCCTTTTTAATTATTCACATTAACAAAAGAGACAAAATACGTATTTACTCATTAACTTTAAACAGCATATATACCCTTAAAATAGCAAAGAATTTCATGACCCGGTTTAATTAACTTTTTTTGATATAATACAAAAAGTACATGAAGTATTCTGCAGATTGACCTAAACCGCAGATAATATGTAAATGAATAATTTTATTTCATATAGAATGTGAAAGTCTGATTTTAAAATACGAACGATACAGATTTGGAAATAATTTTCCATAACCAGTGAATATTATACTAAATCTGTCAAATAGAAAATAATTTAGTGGGTGGAAGATAGTTATGAAGTTATATATAGTACAATATATAATACAATCTTCAAACAGCATAGATTAACTAAACCTACTAATTAGCATAATAATACGAAAGAAGTGTAATCATTTAACATATAAAACCTAACAAAAACAAAATTTCATGTTTTTCAGAAGTCTTTTAATCTAAAAAAAACTTTTCTAGCGAATGCCTTTTCGCATTTAAGATTTGAGATCGTAGTCAGCGCGGTTTGTTTGCTAATTTCCGGAAATAAATAATAATAACATGCAGGTCGACTGTTAAACCAGCCATGGCATACACCCGTCGCGCCTCACCCCGCACCACCAACTCTGATATTTTAATTGCACGCTTAAATTACATGTCGGCAACCTTAGACATAACATACAATAAAATCTCTATACGTAGTACTAACGGCAGTGACCTAACGTCTCTACAATCTACAAAATACGCTCAGATTTTCATCAAAAAACAGCTTTTTCTATCTCCTGTCGCATTGTGCTATATTAGCGCTAACTTGCAGCACATATGTAACTAACAAATGGAGAACTGCACACGGACTCTGGCCGTTACAATAAAAATTGTACACATAAATAACCGCAAAAAAAAAACGATCGGCAAAACTCGGCTACTGTCGACTGTCGTCGGATTCGGCAAGTGTTGGGAGGGAGGATGTTTGGTGACAATTACATAAAGTCTCTGTTGTTTGTCAAACGCTTGCAGTCGACGACAGGAGACGCGATGAGGTGTAGACACTCGCGTCGTGGACTGCAAGCCCTACACCGGTGTGCACGGCTTACTGAGTGACCTGCGTGTCCTTTCTCATTTCTTCGTCGGCGTACCTCGCTGCGTAAGACCTTCAAAGCGCTTGAAAGTGTAATTTATAAACACCCAGTCCTTGTACGCCACCTCACCGTCCTGGTTTATTGGCGCTGACTCTGGAACAGTAATGGAAATTGGCAATGATAATAGCATCTCACGTAATTGAACGTCAGAAACGGCGCGATGTGACAGACAAAACAGTATTCCATACAATTTGTATGCTTAACACATTTTTGTAATAAAAAATTTGTATTTAAAAGAATGAGCTCGAAGAGCAACCAAATAAAACTTGTTAAAGTTATTTAAATATTTTCTTTACCATATTTTAAATTTATTTATTTAATTATATTAGAATTCAATTGTTCGTTATATTCAGCATTAATGATCATCCCATCCTAGAGTATGTCCCCGGTGAAGTTCATAATGACACTCACGGATCTCTAACTTGACGTCGGGGAAGTCATCGAAGTTGGAGGTGTCGTCGATAGAGCGCACGTCCACGGAGATGGCAGCGGGACGTTCACGCACATGGTTCCAGTCAACGCCGCGGAAGAAACTCACTGATTTCACGTCTTCAATGCCTCGTTGAGAGCCCAGTCTGCAATTACATAAACACCATATCATAGAAACATCTGAAGAGCTATCTTTAACATTTGGAAGTCCATCGTTTAACATAATGTTTCCGAGTCTGATAGGAAAAGAAAATTCTCGAGATTCTTCGAATTGGCGCTACGCCTAAGCAGAAGAGGCTTACGCGGTCTTTTATCTAGCTATCTAGCTCAACCTATGGCTTAAATAGGGTGCACGTCTAATGAAAACCCATAACAAACCCCAAATAGGATTAAATTACTAAACATACGTCAAAATTGAATTTTACTCCTTATAGTTATTAGAAAGCATAATATGTGTATCATTTCAACTTTAAATATCATGTGTGACCTACGTAAACCACACCCACCCAAACCCCACGTGAACCCCTACCCACTAAAATGAAAATAAGAAAGTTATGAATGTTTGGAAAAAAAATGTTTGCAATTATCTGAATGAATCAACAATATAAACGTGCCTGCGATCTGGCTCGGAGCAGAAGCGCAGGATAGTCTCCCGCGCCTCCTCGCTTATGGGGATCTCCGGCGGGAACGTGAGGGACTCCCGCCACGACATCACTTTTCTGTACGTCTCTTGAGGTGACTCTGAACAGAACGGCGGGTACCCTATCAACATCTCGTACCTGTAAATGGAAACGTCGCTCGTGTTCATACATGTCATTGTGTACTGTAGTAATATCTATACGCTAAAGATTAATAGGTAGATACCACGGTCACGTCACAGTACTTTAATAAGGAATAAGTCATGCACGGAGTTGCGTAAAACACATAAGACAGATGTCTTATAGATAGTTCTCTGGTATTTGAATCTATAACCCTCGGAAACCACTTATTGTCAAGTGTCGTATCAATAAATGGTTCTAAGGTCGATATAACCGATTCATGCCCATAGACTGTCACAATTATATGGACATGAAACATTATTTTCACAAGTTACCTATTAACATCTTATGTTCGTATCCATTTTAAGTAACAATTTATAGTTGAGAGAATGTATACATATAGCATATATGTATTATAAAGTTTTTGCCTTGTTAAAAGTTTTTATTGCCAATACCACAAAAAGAATAACACAGAAATGATAAAACAGAGCATATTATTAACATGAAAAACAACACTATACATATAGAAATTCACATATTCAATTTGTCAGGCACAGCGACGATTTATCGAATATACATAGGTTATATCGCTATACATGCAGTGGAAAGCAGGGACAGTCTTCAGGATGAAGTGATTTTCGATATAAAATACATGAGAGTCGTACATATTATACATAAATTTTAGAATCAAATTGCTTTAATAATAAATGTAAAGCAGGCAAAGAAAATGATTGCTTTGATAAAGGAAACAGATGAGAGGAGCAGGAACACAGAATAAAGCATAGTGTAAAATACCATAATTCAAGCTAACGCATTTCTTTTACGATATGTATTACGTTAATCCAATTACAGTATTAATTTTAGTAGCCAATTATCCTATCTTAACTGACCAGTGTAAAGCAAAGTATTAGTTAAGTTAACTTATATAGTTTGTAACTCGTATTGAACTTCTAAAGTCACCGCTAATCTTGCTGTGAAAGTAATGGTTATAGACAAATATTGTACGTAGTACGGTAAATCTTACTTTTATGCAATAGTATTTTTTTTTAATTTCTAATGCATTATGCGCATCACGTTATTGATAATAATTAATTCGCTGTTTGTCGCACAGATCTGATTTTAACAGTTTATGAGTTTAGTTCGCATATGGTTATGGTACTTGCTCTTATTTTATAATAGTGCAGCGTGATCTCCTTCCTTAAAATACTCCTCTGCGATCTACCATCAAAAATAAACGATATAAATCAAGGAACTGGCATAGCGTAATGCAATATTTGCGTTATAAAGTAGGCTAACAGGAATAACACGTCCTAATATAATAACTCACTAATATACAAATATACAGTGGGTAGTCATATCACACGTTTTTTAGTGTATTCCGTCTACTTAAAGCAATGATACACATGTAGTTGTTTTCGTTTTACAATCCAGATTGGTCGAATGTGTGTTTCATTCCGAATTGTTTAGTGAAACCGTTGATTGACAAGGTGATTTTCCCATTTACAATGTATGGACGCAGTTACAAATAATTGTTTTATTGCATACACAGCCCATATAATTGTGGAATGTAGAGAAGTTACAAAACGTTACGAAGTTACAAAATTTGTATGTACATAAAAATCTTCCGCCAAGCTATCAAAGCGACGCCTTATTGGCATGCGATCAACAATAAGCTCATATGCCTACAATAACAATCGCGATACTTACACTGAATATGTGTGATAAGTTGCAGTGTATGCACTCTTTGCAATGCAATAAAGGATTATGCACGTACCATTGATCAGCCAGTTTCTATTGTGGTGTTGTAACTGTCTTTCAGCCATTTTATCGTATACAGTTATTGCGTCTAACAGTATTTACTTATATCTTTAAGTATCCATATGTCGTCCACAAAAGTAGCAACACATCTATCGTCAAACCCCAATCTTATTTGAACTTATTCATAGATTTCCGGGAGATTCAGTGATTACTTATAGTAATGTAGTATCCTTACTTAATATGGCAGTACTTGGAATGTGTGCATTTTCATCATGTGACCACTTAGATGTGACAAAACCAACAGATAGGCAATGTATTCCCAAAAAAATGTGCACTGTTACTGACATCAAAAGATTTTTAAGCATGATCATTCGCAAAGTTAACTCAGCACTCGACTCGCACTCCGGTCAATATATTTAAATGAAGATGGCACGCACAGCGCTACGCGTTGTCTTTCAAACGATACCAGCATCATGGTAGTAGCCGTTTAAAATCTGAACATAGGTCCGAGTACAATTTACTTCTAACAAAGAACATATTCTCAATCCGAGAACATAGTAATGGGTTGATAATAGTGAAATCTATTAATGGAATAATGATAACAAATTAAAAGCATGTACTTGCAATAGCCGCGGAAACATTAAGCAACAAGTATAGAAACTATCACAAACATATATAAAGAATCGATTGCGTCTACACAAATTATATTTAAAACTAATAGAACACGCTCAGCTGCATTATAATATTACTGTGTCACTTCAGTTTATATAGTTAATATACCTAATAATTCGCGTTCTTTATGAATTGCAATATTTATTTTTTCTTTGTTTTCTCACGTAAAAGATGTATATGACTCTATTTCTCTTCGGGATTTCCAAACAACCATTCGTTCAATTGTCATTACGAAATAATTATCGCTTTTTCTAACGGTAGTAGAAATTATTAGAAGTATGTGGTAGAACACTACGTAGTACGACATAGGAGGTAACACTACCACGCGTTAACTTATTTCTGCCTTAAAGCAATAGTGTTTAATATTAACGTACTCTGGTTTGTCGACTGTAGTAACGCAGAGTACTCACATGAAGTGATCCAAGTTAGTCCTCACGAAAAGCCACGAATCTGTGGCCAATCACAGATAAAACTCTATCCTATCTGGTGTGGACTACAGATCTATAGGCAGAAGCGGCTACTTACTATCAGGGTAACTAAATTCTCGTTTGATATTTCTATAAGACAATATATTTGGGGCACCAATACACAATTATGGTCCTACAAATGTAAAAGCATCTGAAAATATTGCCGCCGTTACATCAAATAAAATCATTGTTTAATTAGATAGCAAAACACAAAAAAAACAATCATATAAATAAAAATTATCATAATTATAAATGATTATCACAAAAAACCCCGAAAAATTAAACATCGTCTTAACAAGTCTTCTGACAAAAGATTTAATCTTAAAAATTGTCATACATACCGATGAAGACTAAGTCTTTTATGTAGGTCACTGCTTCAATAGAGTCACTTAACATCACTTATCAATTCTTTGCAATTTTAGACTGGTCATTTTGCAAAAAAAAATTATAAATATCTGGTATCGCCAGAGGCTCATGCAATAAGTCATATCTGCATAAAGTCCCGACGAGAATAAGTACTTTTAGCATCAGCGATCGACAAATTACCTTTTATCCGAAGCTAGTTGCACTGATCGAACACTACATCGCCCACACGTTTTAACGCCTGCTACATTTGGAAGCTCGTAGTAACTGGACACGAAAAACTATGCACTATGCAATATTTATTTACTCCCTAATACGTAAACTTTCTACAACGCGACCGAATACAGCTAGTCCCAGAAACGTGGTGCATCGACAAACCGAGACGCCGAAGCTAATAACTAATCATACCAGTACTTATAGACTACCAGCTTTTGCCCGCGACTCCGCGCGCTTTGGTGATTTACCACGGTAATTGTATGTACCTGGATTTACTTTACTTGGTACCATATATGATACTACATATGTGTTAAATCCAGGTTCAAACTATATGTTTGCCAAATCTCAGCCAAGTCGGTTCGGTAGTTCTTACGTGTCAGAGTAACAAACATAGATCCTCACGAACATTCGCTTTTATAACATAAGTATGATACAATCAATGACTTACATGATGACGCCCAAGCTCCACCAGTCCGCCTGGGGCCCGTAGCCGGTCTGCAGGAACACTTCTGGCGCGATGTAGTCGGGCGTGCCCACCGTGGAGTACGCCAGCGCCCGCCGGTTCCGTTTCCACGACTCCGCGCGCCGCTTCGAATCCATCGCGGACGAGGAAGTCGAGACTGAGACAAGAGTGACTTCTTGTGAAATGTTTTATATTTCACTGGCATCGGTAGGCATGGTGGTAATGAGAGAAAATACAAATCAAAATAACTCAAATTAACGAATGGCATGGTCGGACAGGTGATAATTGTAATAGGATATTAATATGACGTAGATTTTAGAAGTATTGGCTTCATTCAAACAATTTATCTTGTTACATAAAAGTGTTCATTCGAAGTATAGATGAACATAGCTTACTATTTATAACGTAACCAAAGTTAATTAATTAATGGTAAAATGCAAGCGAATGACATGAAATGAATGACCCGATTAGTACGCATTCCAGAGCATACCTGACCATCCCCATTGATGAAAAAACAAAAAATGGTAAAATTGTCAAAATAATAAGAAAACCAAAATCGGACGATCCATACAGTACTCACTGAAGTCAGAGGGGGTGGCGCGCGATAGATCGCGGTAGAAGTCCGTGCGGTGGCTCTTCTTAAGACCCGTGCAAAGACCGAAATCGCTAAGCTTGATATGACCACGTGCGTCTAGGAGCAAGTTGTCGGGCTTTATGTCCCTGGAAACGAAAATACTTTTACTTGTAACTTAAGATTTAGATGACTAAAACTTAACTCAATACCCTATGTCATTCTCAAATAGTTGCTTTGCATGATGGCTTGTGTTTACATCAACTAAGTCATAAATTTAAGCTTTTAACGACAATGGCTTTACTTCATAAATATTTCTGTTCATAGGTAATTTTCTCGTGAGAAGCCATGTACATATATAATCTCTTACTCCGGTCTCACTTCCAACAGTTTATCCATATTAGTTTTAGGTTACCTTTTAGTACAGAATGACAATATCATAAGGGAATTATAATGCTCCTCGTTATGCACCTTTCTCACATCCTAACACGAGAATCGAGGTATCAATGCAAATCATTCCAATCAAATTAAATTATTTCCGACATACATCAAGACATGCCAAGGTCGAAACCATTAGACTGCGATTTTCTTACACGAGACTGTCACACATAGTCGTCATCGTTATAATTATATCACATACATATCAAACAATATGAATATATTATTCACGGTACCATGAATAATATATTATATAGAACATTACAACATTACAGACACCGTCGTCTTATGAAAATGGAGCATATTTTCGTATCGTAACTAATAACATAATTAAGGTTTTTTTCACCGACACAATTCTTAGCGCGCGACAACGTTAATATAAAAAGTATATTGATAATGCAATTGAGAGATCGCACAGTGTGATCAGTAAATAGTAGATCTCGGGTACAATTACGTTGACCACCCCTGACGTATGTATATTTATAACTATGAACGCGTCAATACAGTTAACCAGCGCAATATTCATATTATAGAAGCAGACGGGCGGACGGCGAGGCATGTTCATCCGCACTCAATTGTGCTATGAACAATATCTAAACTTTTAGTTTACTAAACGTCTGGCTCTAAAGCCATCATGTATTTTTTGGTGTTTCGTTTATAACTTAGAACTAGAATGCTTGTTTGAGCAAGTAGTCCATTTAACATTAAGTAGTAACCGACCTAAGGTTTCAAAAACGAGCATCTTGGTGCAGTTTGAGCCAGAAAAAGGCCGCACCTTTGAGCTCATTAGAATCATACATGAACTCTCGGGTTCAATTTGGCTGTTCACAGGCGTGCACCTCAGGCGTTTTCATGTCCACTTGACCTTCATTGCGCCAACACAAGCGTCTGACAAGTCAGATTAGATATAGAACCAAAATCTGTACACTAGGTTATAGACTTGTATTAGTATATCTTCCTTACCACACCATTCAAATTAGAATACAACGGAGCTTAACACTGCTATTATAAGGTTGAATTAGGTAGTAGCTCGTGAGTCAAATCACAAAGGGTTCTACTACTTTATAATTGACGTCTTATGTATTACAAAAGTATGCGCAAACCTGTGAATAAATCCAAGTTTATGTATACTATCTATAGCAAGCGCGGTCTCTGCCACGTAGAACTGAGCACACTCCTCGCTCAGAGTGTCCTTCTTCATCAGTAGCGTCATCATATCGCCACCGGGCAAGAACTCCATGATGAGGTAAAGGTTCATAGGGTCCTGGAAGCTGTAGTACATTTTCACCACCCACTGGTGGTCAGCCTCTACCAAGATATCGCGTTCGGCGCGCACGTGAGCAACCTGAAGGAACAAAGTATTACAGTATTTTGTGAAATGCAAAATACAAAAAAAAATCATAAAACTGTAAAGTAGCCTAAAAACTAAATAAATTAACATTTTGCATTTATGCGCGAAAACGCCAGCCACCATGCTGTTTGGTCCGTGATGCCAGCGCGTTAGTAAACATTGTACGAGTAACATAATAATCCATAGACAGTATTTTGCTCACTATCGAAGTTACGTCACGTCGTCATCAAAAATAGAGACTAGCGTTCTAGATATTTGAAGAACAAACCAAAAAAAGTGAATTGTAAAATCGAATAATATAGTTTGAACTGAATATATATAAATCAACATTTTTTCTTTTTATGAAGACAGTCATAAACACCTACGTAGTACTTATGATTTTATTTAACTTGATTTGAAATACCCTATGAATACCTGAGATAAGATTTACACAGCATAAACTAGACGTAAATGAACTAAATAACTTTTGACTAAATAAATAATTTTTACGAATATAACTAAAGTGAACGTCCGTGCCCAGCAACTAAGCTGATGGTTTAATTATAAAATTGGAACACATAAATTTGACAAGTTATGTTACATTATTCTAAGTAATTCTCTCGCTATGAATAAAACACGAAGGAATATTAACAATTTCAAACGATACATAAATTATTCCCTCAGAGAAGAATGAATACATTGTTCTTAAGTCATGGCACACTTTTTCGCGTCCTCTTTCCTGACCCCAGAGTTCCGTTACATTACGTTGATCTAATATGAAATATAATGAAACAGTAAATTTATCTGAACACTTCACTATTGATAAAAATGTTAATAGTATTTGATATAAAGTTTTAATACTTGATAATTTTCTAAATTTAACCTGTTAGTAAATAAAGTTAAAATCATAAATATTATTTTTCGTAGATTGAAAGACTATACAGAGTCCATTAAAATAAGCTTATAAATTATATACCTAATAAAAAATTCAACGTAAAGTATGGAGTACAGCTTATTATTGATTCGTACAACGCTAATCTCTGAACTAACTTAACAGATTTCAAGACAGTTTTGTGAATGTACCATGTACCCAGCTAAATAAAGATTAATTAATTTATTTCAGACCAGATAGGTAGGTACAATAGTGCCCTATTGTCGGGATTTAAAAAGTATATTTTGTGGAAGGTCTTTTTATTACTCTGAATCTACTGAATTAATTTCATTTTGAAGGGACATAAAATGTCATTTCATAGTGAAACTAATTCAGTAATATAAAAAGAGTTAATTTTAGGGGAGAATAAACTAAATCTTAATTCATCGAATGTAACTCACCTGTTCCTTTTCCAACATGTCCGCTTTTCTGAGAATTTTCATCGCATATACGTGACCAGTGTCCTTTTTCTGTACAAGTCTAACCTCTCCAAACGCCCCTCTGCCTATAACCTGTACATATAAGCAATTGTTGTAGAACACTCTTCTTTCTCCCCCTGTATTTCATTATTGTACGTTTTTTCAACTTGTACACAAGTTAAATGTATCTTACCTTGAGCGGCTCGAAATCATCGACGCCGAGGCGGGACCGCTTGAGCCTGAGGAATTCTGTCTCCTTCTGAGCGTGCTGTTGTCGCTTCTCCTGCTTCTGGCTTTCCGTAAGGCTTTCATCCTTGAGCGACTCCTCAAGTTTCTCCAGTCTGAAATATGGTGTACTATTTTAACCTAAACTGTGCGAAAAATAAAGAAAGACCCGGAAGTAAAAATGTCTTCACAATAGCCGCGTTCATATACCTACACATCAATGCAATACCTTGCATCAATGCAATACCTTGCATTGATGTGGAAATAAACACATAAAGATACGATCTAAAACATTACCCTACTTCTGACGCAGGCGGTTAATAATACGACACATATTTAGGAGGACTTTTAATTACAGAGAAGCGACGTAATGCTACTCAACGTAATAAGTTCTGAATTTTAAAATGTATTGTGAAAGTTTATAGAAAAATACATTTATTTTGATATATTACACTGGTCTGCAATTTTTTTCTCCTTTACATTTTATGCATGTTTTATAAAAATGTTGATTATTTCTGAATAGAAATATAGTGTGAAAATTAACCACTGTTAACAAATAAGTTTGCTTCACACCAGGCAAAACCCAACACACACAATTGTATCAAAGGAAACAATTTTAAACAATAAACACATTTATACAAAAACGTTGTCATTTTACGAGACATGTCATGGAAACAATGCTAAATCAGTTTTGCAACTGTCTTGTTCAATTTATTTCAATTAAATATCTAAACGATTACATAACAGCACAAAAAGCGTAGGTGAAAGGTCGTTCCAAAATTTTCCACGTACGCAAACAATACTTTAGTGAGAACGTTACAGAGGAATACCAATTAATTATATTGTTAAATCGATAACCCCCAATCGACGTTTGAGGCAATATAATATGTATTTAAAACATTTAATTATAATGGCCTTTAAGAAATGGAATGACTCGGTAAGATTCGATTTTTTAAAAAAGAAAACCACGTCCCGTTATTCCTATTTTCATCAGTAAATATATATTACAACCAACCTCTGCTTCCTTTCATAGTGTTGTGTGATGAGATTCGTGTAGAAGTTCTCTAAGGTCACTTTGGCCTTAGTAGCCTTGTCGATGGTATGGCCGCTAAAGCGGATATTGTCTGTGCCCGTCATATCCAGCACCCCTGAAACAATAACACGTTTCCATAAACATACACTTATCTGTCAAATTATAAAAGTAAAATTTCTTAGTACTTGGTTTCAAATAGCTGAAATTATTAAAACTGAATTATTTAAACGCTTTTATAGATCAAAAATACCGGGATACTAATTAATATACAGTACTTTTTTAACGCTCAATAACATAAATACTAATTTAAATTGTCATTTATGAGACACATACTATATTAGATTAATTTCAATCACGCGATAACGCGGCGTTAAAGCATAATTATTGAACATTTAGTATCCCACCGCTGGAAACAAGTTTCCAAATAATGAAAATGTCCATACACGCTGACCAGGGGCGGGTTCGTTTACTTTCAGTAATAAAGCAAATAAAATTGATGGCACGAATAAATATGTAGATTACATACAGGATTCCTAAATCCTTTTGTACGCCACTTAGATATAATTCCACAAACACTATTTAAATTAACATACTAACAAAGAAGACTAAAAATAGAAAAAATCAATGGTCACAAGTAATAACATATATTTAGAAAACCGACCAACGGAATGTTCGAGTTCATATTCGCACTGTTCAACATCATCCTGTTCCTCCCCAAACCAGAAAGAGTTAAAGCAAGCTTTTGAAAAGCAGGACATTTCCGTTAAAGGTAGATCTTAGGTCTGGGTCAAGTGCAGGCTGTGTATGCAGGGCCCACTGCCTTTGTGGGTTGCGCAATTAGTGTTGACGTCACTGGTACACATGCTTCACCCCTGAGTTTTCCCATGGAATAATGATATGCTATCCAATGATTAATAATAGTGAAAGGCATAATAACTGTCTTAACACACTTGAAATTGATATGTTCGACAGAATAAAATAATAATACATGTAACAATTTAATTTCTTGATCTACATTACTTGTTTATACATGGTTTGACAAATATTATTTATGTACACAAATTATTTTTGTTGGAATAAACATTCAACGAAATTAAAAGTAATACTCTCAGTTTAGATTTAATTTCGATTGGTTGATTTTTACTTTAGAATACAACGAACAGATCTACAAACGTATCGTATTCCGAAGTATGTATCGGTAAATATGCCATTATAAATATTTAATACATTACCGAAGAATAGACATACCATTACTCGAGCTAATTTCTTGAATACTGCGCTCCGTTTTCTTTGTTTCACAAGTATAGTAGTAGTGTAGTTTATCATTTTAGTGACAAATTATATATATATATAATGTTGAAGTAGCAAAGTGAGCATGCTGTCCACGTAATGGCAATCGACCATTGCCTCCCTTGGACATCCGTAAGATCCATCAGATAAGATCAGTCTTACCTGAGGTCGGATACAGATGCCTTGCCAGAAATAGGTGTGGCGGTGGCGCTTCCGTAGTCGAACCACAAAAGGTGCCATCACCTTCTATATTTAGTTTTTATTATTTAATGTAGGTCATCACAGGCATCACATTGAACCGGTTGTCAACGGATTAGTGTCATAAGACATAGCTATATAAACTTTAATGATCTTTGTAATTCATTACATGTACTTCATATTAAATCGCTTTATTCAAAAAAGGAGGAGGTTCTCAATTCGACTGTACATCTTTTATTCTGCTGGTTTGTAATTACGTAACGAACGTAATTACGTGCCCGCTAAAAGTTCATGATACAGCTATATGATATACAAGCCAAGTTAAGGATTCATCTCGATTCCTTAAAAAGTTTTATACCCAAACCAATCGGATAAAAAAACACCAAAAGCATCGAACAAGACGCTGTTCCGTGACACCGCAGTAGCCTGAATGGAGATGACTACCGATGACAAATGGGAAATGAATGAGAGCGAAAACAACAAACAATGGTCATCGGAACAAATAGGCGATTGTGGCAACGGCACAGGAACAATGGATCGGCGCAGAGAAAATAATCAGATCATCGACTTCTGCCCGTGAATTTAAGTACTTTTTTAGTTTGCAAATTGAACACCGGCAGACCTGTGTGACCACGAAGAAATCCAAGATCAAAATAAAAACTTAATAACAAATCCACATCAGATTCAGACAATGAAATTAATTCTATTAGGCACGGAACAGAAAGTAACGGATCGAAATAAAGGGAAAGCGAAAAATAAAGTAATTTTCTTACTACCGATGTTGTTTATACAAAACATGATGTAGATTAAAATACACCATATCTTTACATAAATATATTTCTTACTTATAGCTTATATTAAATAGTTATGTAAATAAAATTGTTAAAAAAACCTATATTATATAAACAAAAAAGACAAACACGCCGTTCTTCTCAGTTGAGGTCTTATTCCGATCCGGTGGTAGTGTTAGAAAAAAATATTGTAATTTTGACAATTTGTAAGTGCCTACGTAGGCCTATACATAATAAAGACATTTCATTTCAATATATTACATAATGTAATGAGCCACATTATAAAACGATCACTGAGCTATAGTAGTGTTCGTTTTTTTAAACATAATTCAATGATAATGCTACATTTGAAAGGACTGTGTAATTAATAAATAGATATACTTATTATATAGTTATATTTATATAGGGTACCTGTCATATATTTATCATTACTTATATTGTACAAGTTAAAAGCTTAAGATTTTATTTCTTACACTTTTATCGTGTCATCTATCAGGGGATTCACTATGATCATATTTTACATTTACGTAACTATAAGTATATTTCACGTTATACCTTTTTTTCGTGTTTTTTACCAGCTATTTTCATTTCTTATTCGATCTATATAGTTTATGAGTCTACTAGGTAAATCTACCTCTAAAGAGAACTGCGAATTGTTCGAAGATTTGATGTAACAA
>MOOZ01000121.1:408203-425316 GCA_002930495.1 Cecropterus lyciades | reverse complement strand
CACCCTTCAGACCAGAACACAACAGCACATAACACTGCTGTTATTAGGCAGAAATAGGTGTGGTGGTGGTGCTTCCGGAGTCGAACCATAAAGAGTTCCACCACCTTCAAAAACCTTCAGTTATGTTAACAACATAAATTATTTATGTATTATTATAATTTATTGATTTTAATACCGCTGACCGTGTGTTTATGACAGCTGGCACGGCGATATAAGTAATTGTTATTCGATTATAATATTACCGGAATAGGATTTATGCAAATGCTTGCTTATTGGTTACGCGCACTGTTTTATTTTCAATGTAGTAAGTTTTTCTTCTATTGCGCTTTAACTATGTCTACGCGTGTCAACTATAACTTGTATCATTTTTAAATGCTCAAGTCAAGAATAAAACGGAATATTTTGTTTTTGGGAAAGTAACCACTAAGTGAAAAATGCTTCTGCCGTAATGTTCTTTTTAAGGATAATAAACGGGTAAACAAAGTAATGAACAGTTGCTCTGTTTCTACAGGTCTCAGATCATCTTTGTCATTAGCTACACCAATCAGGTTTTATAGTATGGAAGTAGCAAACGAGCATGCGGCCCACCTGACGGTAAGTGGCTACTGCCGCCCAAGGACATCTGTAATGAACACTAGGTCAGATCAAAGTCTCACCTAAGGTTAGCCACAGATGTGTTGCTACTCCTGAGGACTATGATGGAATGCCTGGAAAATTATATCTCCCTTACCACACCCTTCAGACCAGAATACAGCAGCACATAACACTGCTGTTATGAGGCAAAAATAGGCATGGCGGTGGTGCTTCCGGAATCGAACCACAATGAGTTCTACCACCTTCAAATTCATTTACCTTCTTCATATTCGAGGTGAAAAGGTAGATCGTGTAAAGAGTATTAAATAGATATAAATAGTTACATATTCGGTCTAAAAAATTAATATTTTATTTAGTTCCTCGCAATGAATTCCTGTTCTGACTTATAAAATATTACCCGTGATACTCCTAAGATGAATATAAATTTACACACTAGAAGCTCACTGCTGTTTCGGTTATAAGCGGTGTGATCTATACAAACAACGCGATCAGGCGCGATCAGGAACTGCCTGGATAACCGCTAGCATGCACTGCTTACATGTTTCAGAGGGCACGTCAAATTGCCCATCCCGGTTGTTATCATTAAATTGAAGTCATTAAGCCTTGTAGGAGGCCTTGAGATCGCATGGAACTTTAAATCAGCCAGGTATTATTAATCTGTACATCTAAATTGGAAAAGGTGATAGAATGTGCTGCAAGCTTCTTCCAGTCAAAAGAGGACACCCGTGGCCCTTGTGACATAGAAAAATAACAGCCAAATAATAAGAATATTAATCTTGCTAGTATATAAAAGAGAAAGTTTGTGAAGATGCACTTTTGTTACTTTTACACGCAAAAAAACTTTTAGACAGTTAGTATATGACCTGGATTAACACATAGAATTAACATCCATGTGACCGAAGCGAGTGGAGCCGCGGGAACCAACTAATCTACACATCTATACATTCATACAACTATACATATAAATAAAATCAAAGTGAATGTTTATAATATCAAAAATAACAGCTTTTTATCAAATGCATATGGAAGTTTATACGATACTGATAACAAAACATCAATTACTAAAATTTTTGTGTGTCTCTCTGTTTGTTCTGAAACCGCTTGACCGATTTTGACGGCAGTTTCACTGTTGGATAGCTGATATCATAAGGCGTAACTTAGGCTACTTCTATTTTAGAACATGTAATTAGTGTTCCGCATAACAAGTTAAAACCTAAGAAACCGCGCGCACTCTACGCGCACGCAGCCATCGACTGCCATTAATGTCAGTTGATATCAGTCCTCTCTAAAACAATGTTAAAAGGTCTAAAAAGTCGGCTATATGTAACTACGTTACATTTCTTAATCCGCCAGTATAACCGCAGGGCTCTATTAGTACATTATAATTTCCAAAAACTTCTTTTTTAATACAAGCGTTTAATGTTAGGAGTAAAATATATAAATGGGCTAAGGAGCAATCTAAATTCGCCTTTTGTATTACGTGCCTACCTCTTGGCTACTTACTACAAAGGAATTTCACTATGATTTTATGCCATAGAAAACTTCCTACATTTTACGTTTATTTAATTCACATTATTAAAACAAGTTGTAACAAAAACTGACAAACTATATTCAAATTATTCGCGCATACAATTGCTTTGTTACGCGTTAAATATGTATTTGTCACTCAATAAGCAATGTTTGTACAGCTCTTATATTGTGAGTAGCAAAATGTAATAAAAATAAATATTAAATTATACGCCTTTGTTACTCCTAGTTATTTGTTAGGAACCCATTGCAACCGACATCTGGACACGGTTCTCTTCTTGTAGTCTAGAGAACAATTCTTATACACGCTACAACCGATCACAAGTTCTACAATACGATTGATCGCTGTTACTTCACGCACAAAAATCCTGAACTAAAACAGAAATATAAATACAACATTTACATGTCTGCTTGACTACGCTTCTATCGCCTAAAACTTTCGAGAGTCAAACGAGTAGGTATACAAAATTGATACTCCACGCTAGTAATCTTTCAAATTGAAGCCATCGCATACATAACAAGACAAGCGTAACAGTCAAATATTCTCCTACAGGCAATAACAAGCGTGATTACACTATCAGTGTGGTTAGGCGTAACCAGTGTCGTTTGGTGCGCAAATGGACGGAGCAACATATCGTGGATTTAACAAGTGTCGCCCGAACTTACTTTTGGATTAGGTATTTTAGATACCAGATACAAAATACTTTCTAGAATAATATCTGACATACTAGATACAAAATACGTATCTTTCAAGTACTTTTGTAAGAAAACAACATTTTAATGAATCATGACATTTATTATTTTTTTACATCATCATTTTAAGCCGCAATATTCAACTCAATAAATGGACTATTGAACGCTAAAAAATTCAATTCGTATGTGCATTATCACTAAAAAGCGTGATTTTTTTTACCTCAAGTTATTTTGTTGGATTACAACGACGATTCTATATCCTACGAGTATATGAGCGCCGACTTCAGAACTATGTACTATGTACTGTGTACGTAAGAAACCAAATTATCTGTTTGTTTTTTGATATAGAAGTCGGTTTCTATTTTTATTACATTTTTGAGGATTTTTGAGGCGTTATAATCATACCCTTAAAAGAAAAGAGTATTTAAGCTGTTTGGTATCTTTACTATTTAGGTAAAGTCACTACTTTACCTAAATAGTAAAGAAACACGGGGAAGAAACACTTTTCTAAGCCAGCAGAGCTGGTAGTAGACCCCGTGTTTTCGCCACTTGCAATAGAAGAATCAGAATCATCTTAAAGATGTTATAAGATTCATCTTTGTTCTTTTTATATCACCTTCCATATTGTCTATAACCTATGTTTTTTTGTTTTTCAGATCGTGAATGCATTAATAATTTGATTATTACTAAAAGTATCTTATCAAAAAAAATTATAAAATACTATGATACATAACAAATGTATTTAAATACATTTTAAATAAGTATTTCAGATACAAGATGAAAATACGTATCTTGTATTTGCATGCTAGATACTTGTATCTTAGGTAAGTCACATCCCTGCACGTGAGGACAAAACAGTTCGGTAGCACTTTTTAATTATTTATCATACTAATAAAAGTTGATAAACTTCTGTCAATGTTAATTGGATGATGTAGATGATTTAGATAAATAGTGAAAAGAATATAAATCGATACAATAATTTCAGACGTTTCTAGTTCTACTTAAACACTTCTCACGTTCTTCTCTCCTCTTTATAAAATTAGTATTAATATTTACTCACCCGGGGGCTGGGGCGCTGGTGCTGGGGTGTCTGGGGCCACCGTAGTGCCCGGGTTGCTTTTCCCCCAAGACACGGCTCACTCTGCGAAATAATGAGAAATACTTCTAGATAAATTTATATTACGCGACGCGTCTACCGCTCAGTAAATAATCTGATGAGATTGAGTAGTTAGTCGTTCGAATTTAGTGTTCAAACAAAAAATAAATACTTGTTCTATTATGAACTCTTTCTTAATCTATATCTATTTCTATGCTAATCGGATATATAACCTTCGAAATTAAACATGGCCTGCAAGTTGCTACGTCTATTTGCTAATTCTATGCTATGTAAGTAATTTTCGCTTTTAATTATCAATTTATCGTTGGGATGTATTTCGCGAAAACACAAAAATCTCTCTCATCCGCATGCCCAATCGCTGTCAACTTAGGCGAGCGACGCTTCGACGTCGATTAATCGAAGATAACGTATCTTTCTATAAAACCTTACAAAGCCTAGTTGTACATATTTTTTAACCTAAATGAATGTATTCAGGTATATTAGCCTTCCTTACGTGTATCTGCATTCTGAATCGATTTATTTCATCTGTCATTTGCTCGCACCTACATTGAAACTGTAATGAAACAACTGTGTATGTATCTTTTTAATTCTTCAGCTGTCTCATTGTCAAATACCTAAGTATTATACACATTAAAGTGTACTTATGTTATCTATCCTACCAGTATTCGGTTTCTGACCTAAATTAATGCCAATTGCTTTCTGAGACATGTTTCTTAACAGATAAAGTGCCTGCAAATCCAGAACAAACGAACTGGGGGGTAGCCCCACGTGTCATCCAATTCAATATTGATGTTTTATTAAGTGGCAGGTATTAAAAATATGGGATATGTTTAACTTGTTTAAGTTTGCAACATATTTCGCGTGTCTCCAAGGTATGCATTCGTGCATTATAAAACACTTGATAAACATATGTATGTTAATTGTTTATTTACATAATCCTTTTTGGTTAATCATATAAATCATGAATTTCGACGATTGCACTCACAGGTTTGGTGCATCATCGCAGTAAAAATGCTATTTGTATAATATACTTTCTCATCTGTAACTTGAAATAGTTTACATATTCAACTATGTCCACAGATGCATTTTTATGTGCTGTAAATTGCTTAGTCAACACTATCATATATATTTGGTTAAATTATTTCAGTTATTATCTAAATATTGATAATGGTTGAGGTAGGTTAACAAAATTAAACAAAGAGCTCAATTTTAAGTGTAGCTTGTAAAATGGTACTCATTCTTCGACATAAGATAATATATCACTATAATCAATAAATTGTATTATAGAGTTAATGATTGCTTGAATGATAAGAATCTGCAGTGGGAAACAAAATTGCAGCTTTAACACCATCAAAATATTTTGTTACAAATGTAATGTATGTTTATTTTAACTTTTTCTATAAATTTGAAATTTTTCCTGACAGTAGTATTTCATGACATTCCAAGATAATTATATTAATATAACAGAAGTTCACTTGTGCAACTTTTTTCACTAGTGGAGAGGAGGTTAAGCTAATAGTAATTGCTTGACTGTGCTCGTTAAGTAATTCCCAAAGAGGTTATTGATTACTCATATATAATTACACTATTGAACAACAAGTTTCGAACAGGATTGTATGCAGCCAGTTTAAGGGAGTCCCATGAAAATTTAAATAATTTTCCTGGAAAATTTGAGATACTTCCATCCTGGTATTTTCCAAGCATATAGCCTCATTCCTCATTTCTATGTTCTCCATGAAGGAGAACACAGAAATGAGAAATGAGAAATGGTAATTGAGTTTAGTGTATGATATTTATCTAGGTTAAAGAAACTAAAGTAAGTTTTGAATATCAATGAATGTCTTATTTTAAAAATGTTTATATTTTTTTACTATAAGACGTTAAACCTTGTCCAGCCAACATACATAATTTGCACGAGTAGTTCAGTGACACAAACATTTCCAGGTTATAAAAAATAATAGTAATATAACAAGTATAAATCTGTTGCTCTAAATAGAAAACTACACAATAAACATAGCTAACAACTACTATTTTTAATTCCTATTTTTGTTAAATACATTTAATATTTGTTACACATATAAATATTCAATATCCAGTTAAGAAAAGTTATAAAAGCATTTCAGAAACTCAAGATGGTCTAAACAATCATATCCAATTTTTCATTGATACCAACTTACAATAGTCACAGTAGAAACTCAATAAATACATTATTATAAACTAGAAATATACCAATGACATACACTTACAGCACACAGACACACTTCATAATATGTAGTTTCTTTTAGTTATTAGGTCTCATCAAGGTGTAGGTAAGATGTCAATGAAATATTTATTGCACCACCAACATAACATATTTAATTTTTAAATTTGTTGTGTCATTTAACAACCTTTATTGTGATTTATTTAAAATAGTTGTCTCATGCAGCAAAGCTACAAACAAAGCTAATTAACAATAAACATATGAAAATCTTACTTTCTAACCAATTATAATAAGATACTTGCTATATTTGGTGAAACCATGTTTATGGTACTTGTGACTCAAGTGATTTTACATGTTTACACATGTTCTAGGAATTAAATTAAACATGTTTAAAAATAGATGTATTTGTCAATATAATGTAATGAAGATTGTAATGGACGACATGGTATGTTAAAAAATTTCAAATTAACCTGACAAATATATTTATGCATTTCAAACTTTACATGTAGGTATAATAACTATAATGTCTGAAGTAATGTATTAAATCGAGATGTACCTTTCCAAAAATGTAATGAATTATAGATTCCAACAATACCGGTCGTGAGTTCGTTCCAGAACGAAATCACGACCAGGTTCATACGTCGCGAGGCAGTCTCCGCTGTCACGTACATAAATCGGCAACTGGCCATGAATCATTATCGAAAATAATTTATGTCATGCAATAAAATTTATACTGACCTGAGCAAAAGACTCACATGTACACGCATAACAGATAAAATCACATGAGGATATTTTTAGCCCAGATCTTGAGCAGTTATCAATGAGTGGCTTTATGTTCCACTCACGGCTCTCGGGCCTGTGAACTCTCGCCCCGAACAATACGCACCTTCGCTTGGCCTCCGACACGAAAATCCCCTGCTCGTGCGCCCGACAACGGTACACTCTAATAAATAAACAGCATAAAAACAATACGTTGCACAAGAAGGTTAAAATCGATAAAAAATGATCACAATAAAGTTAACCGCGAAACGGTGTCACTGTACGGCAAAGCTGGCCGATCCTCGAGCCGTGCTCTACAATTTACTTGGTTCACCGTCGCAAATAGGTAATTCCTTTGTTAAATGAATTACGAAAGTGAAATAACGGGATTTTACATGAGCGACCCGAGGAAATTGCACAAAGGAAGACGTCAGGCAATACTACACAGATAATAAAGCTTTCCTTTTGCCTTTCCACAGATTGAATAAGAGATAATGACTAATGATACATTATACAGACTACAAATATTTGATTTACTATCGGCCAAAAAAATTACCATATTTAAATAAAACGCAAATGCAAAGCGAGTAAAAGTACATGTATCCTTTAGTGCCTTTAGCGTTTTCATAAACTGAAATTTAAAAATTTAACAACAAACTTCAAACAGTTTGGTGTTTACACCATATCCAATGTTTTCTACGAGTAAGTTGGTCATTCGAAAATTTTTGAATTAAAAATTATCTTGTGAATCTATCTAAAGACAAAATGAAATATAAAAAAAACATGTCGTGACATCTGTTTTTGACAATGAATGTCAAAAATAAATAAAATGTCAACATTGAGCGGTAACAAATTTATTAACTTTTTTATATTCAGCTGCCGGGGAAAGAAAGAAGAAATTACATTTTCTTTTTAATTTTTCAGCTTGTTTTTTATTTGTAATTTTTTAATGATTTATTGCTGGCGGTTACTAGTGCTGTCATATTTTTTCTGCCATTCATTTGCATAAGTTCATGTTTTGTATCAAAATATTGTTAAAAAAATACATTTAAATAAATGAATTCCGCTCTGAATTATTAAATAAATTTATATTTAAAGCAAAAGGATCATTTCAACATCATATCAGTTAAGTAGAAGCTCTTTTATATGAATATAAAATTCAGATTACATAAATCTGTCATGTTTTTCCCTTTAGGGTTCATGTATATAATAGGAATGAAGTTTGTAACCATATGTAAACCATTCTAATATATATATACATATATATATTAGAATGGTCTATTTATTATCTTTCATTTGATATCCATATTGTCATGGTAATAAAAAACGTCACTCCCTCCCTTTTTCCCCTATTTTTATAAAATTATTTAGCCTATGTCACTTTCCAAACTGAGATGTTTCATAAGATATGTCATACGTCACAATCCATTTGGGTACAGCCCAAAGAAATTGACATACATACAAACAAACCTACATACATACGCTCAAAAAACATTACCCTCCTTCTGACGCAGTCGGGTAAAAACGAATGTAGATTAGCAAAAAAATTATTTATAACCTTTATATCCTAATTCTTTTTTGGGCGATGTTACAAATGATTTACTATTTTTTAGCGTAATATAAAATAGCAAAGGCATGTGCAGTCTACCTGATGATATATGGCCACTACCATCCTTACTAGTGCTTACACTTTTGGAGTTGAACTGCAAAAAGTTCTATGAGGGTTAAACCTATTCAATTTTTAATGATGTGATGCTGTTGGTTTTGAGTAAAAAAACATTGGTATTAATACATACATTCAAATTCTTGTATAATTATTTTATAACATAAGTAGGAAACGTGTGTACACTATTCCTGACGGCAAAGTGATTACCAAAACCTGTGGACATCAACATTGTCTTACACAAGAGGTCACCTGCAGTGTTATCTACTGTAAATGACACTGCTGTTCAGAACACAACAACGTTGACATTGTTGTTATAAGATAAGAAGGGTGGCCAATGATTAGTACCTCCAGATTCACATTATGAATATTTTAATACGCAAAAGATATATTCATAGATAATATCTTACTATCACAATTTCTATGGTATAGTATGGAAAGTACATTCTACTTTATTATATGGAAAGAATTTTTTTGTTGATCCTTCCGTACTAAACTTATGATTTTGTTTCGTTTCCTTATAACCTAATCACAATTTACACACAACAAATTGCTCTTAATATGCCTCTTGACTCATTTTAATGTATGATTACAGATGTTGTAGATAATCGAATTCCTAAAACAAAGACAGCTACCATTTCTTTTCCTTTCGAAGGAGAAACCTTCAATTGTTACAAGACTCCATGGGAGCAATGCCGGGTTATGTGGGATTATTACCACACTAAATTATTATCAGCTGAATTTCTTGCTGGATTTCCATAGGAAAGGTGGAGAAGTGGGAACTAAAGGGAATATAAATATAAAAGAACACTGTTCAATAATAGGAATTAAGTTTATTATTCTTTATTATAATTTTACAGACAAATGCTAATTGTAACAATTATGTATTTGAATTAAATATTCATTTTTATACCTCACAAACTATGAAACAAATAAAATATGTGATATTTACTATATTAATCAGTAATATAAACAAGCCAATCAACTTATATTAACACCTGGCCTCATTAAACTACAAATAAATTTACAATATAGGTGCAATAAAATAACTCATGATAAACAACAGTTAAGTTTAATACAGAGTTCAATTTTGAAACAAACAAATTATCATAGTGTGATGTGACCCATCTATACATCCACCCATGAGCCCTTGAAAGTCCACTGCTGGACATAGGCCTCCCCTAATCTGCACTACTCCGACCTGTCCTGAGCCATCTGAATCCAGCGGTAGCCCCCCGTCTTCTTCAGGTCATGAGTCCACCTGAACGGGGAGCGGCTTGCACTCCTTTTGCCCAGATGTGGTCTCCATTCGATGACTCTTCTACCCTATCAGTTGTCTGTCCTACGAACGATGTGCCCTGCCCATTGCCACTTCAATTTACTATTTCTGAGAGCTATGTCGGTAACCTTCATTCTCCTACAGATTTCATCATTGCAAATTCTGTCACGTAGAGAAATACCAAGCATAGCTCCCTCCATGGCTTGCTGAGCGACTTTGAGCTTACATATGAGGCTCACAGTAAAAGATCACGTCTCGGTGCTGTTTGTCATCACTGGCGACCCACCACCATTAAACTCTAATTCCTGCTAGGTACTTCCAAAGAAATTAAATACATAATATATATGATCAGGAATATACATATAACCAACAATAGAAAGATTCAACATTTCCAGTTTATTAAAATACAATTTTATAGATGCAAAAATATTTAGCAATATTTGATATACCTATATGATTATTTATCAGCAACATATAAATTTTTATAATCCTTCTAAGGAATTTCTTATACTAAACATAAACATAAAACATAAACGCTTTCTACACTCATAGCCCCACAGTAGGATTTTCTCCTGTGTTGTGGGTACCATGGACACATAAAGACGAATACACAAACACCCAGACCCAGAACAGACACCTAAACTCATCATTCAGATTTCGGTCTGGCCGGGGATCGAACCCGGGACCCACTGCGTGTCAGACCGGTATGGTGACCGCTCCGCCACGCGGGTCGTCAATACTACGCACATCAAATAAGTTATAAGGATTTAACACTTCTAATGTAAATTTAAATTGATGTGTGGAATGTAAACATGGTCTATAAAATAGAATACAGGACACAATATTCCTACTCTATTAATATGTATTTGATTTTATTCAGTGATAAAGAAAGAAATCTGTAATTTCCCAAAGAGCTATATGTTTTATGCATAGCAAGATAATTAATTTTTACTAAATTGAAAACTACCAAGGACATAAATATTTTATCCAATTATTTATCAGTACTGTTAGACATGCATTCCAGCCAAGTATTAAATCCAGTCAACCAAGTTGTAATTAACATTCCAATTGCACAAACCCTTCTATATATCGCTTCCTTCTGTCTATTTCACATACTGTTGTATATATAACAATATACAAGAACAGAAACAAAAGCAAATATACTAAACATACATAAAAATAAGTATGTGATCACTAGATACATCTAGAACTTACGATGAATACGTGAAATATATTGTGCCGAAAGATCAACCATTGTGGAGATGCCATCTGGGCATGTATTGTATAGTTCAATTACGAGACAATCTGGTGTGTTCTTTACTATAAATATGCGAGCACGTTCTCCTTTATTATATCTCCACTGTGATGCTATTTCTGCATCTTCCCATGATGACGGCCTGCGATCTGCTAGCCGGCATAGAGTAGCCAGAGGTGGTACATCTGATTCATATTTTGGTCTCCACATTCGCCTTAGAGGCACAGAATCATCAGTGCAACCAATGTCGACGGCATACAATTTAAACGTTGGATTAGCGACATCTCCTTCTTTCGATACGATTTTTCCACGCACATAATTTTTCTGTGACTTGGATTTGTATACCACAATATCATTAACATTTATGTCATATGGATCAATACGTTCCCCTCGAGCTTGTAGGGCAGGCAAATATGTGTTATATGCATGAGGGCGAACATAAAGATTATTGATACTGACATGAGTGATTTCTACCCACCATGAAGAACCAACATCATATGTAGTTATGGCAATCTCTTGTAGTAAACGGTTGAAGTGATCCATGATATTCAGCTGTTTTCTATGAGATACTGTGTAAATTTAATCAAACTACTTATTGAACTGCTTGAAAAATCCCATCATACTACACTATAGTGGATAGGAGTTTTTATCTGCAAGTAAAAATTGCTTTATAGAAAGATATTTAAAAATATTACACAATTTTTAAACAACCCGATAATGACTAGAATGTATAGGTTTGCCCCTAAGACAAGAAACATGGATATTAATATAATCAATAGTTAGATACGTACGGCCTCGTATATATGACGTGATACTAATTGTCACTGTGGGAGCCGGCAGCCGGCGAGTCCAAGAAACTGTCCGTAGAATCGGCCAGTCGGGATACTCTAGGCAGGATCAATGTCTGGCACTTCTACGCAATAACTACATTTATACGTATTTTACGTATAACAAACAATAAATCGAGCTCAGTTGAAAAACAACTACTGAGGGATACGTCGTCTAGATACATGCATATTGATTTATTGATTATGCTCGTATACGACTTTTGTTATGTATACAGAACAGGGTACATGCACAGATGCACTACAATCACATATAGAATGTAATGGAAGTTAGTGATGTCATATTTTTCGATGTTAAAATGTCGATGTATTGGAATGGTTGTTGAACATCGATAACCTGGACGTAAGAATCGAATAAGGAAGTAATATGCTTCCTTATGCCAGTATGTAATCTAATATTCTTTTAAATAAATAATATAAATTTCGTTCGTCTACTTAACAAAATAGCGCAAACCAACCAATTAAAACGCTAGATTGGATCTTGTAATGTAATAGGCTAACTGATTTAAAAACAGGGGATCATTTGCCTCGAAGTGCTTCAGACAAGAATTACTTTTGTCACATTTGACCTGTCTTGGAAGACCCATAGAGTGGATTGATGTTTTAAATCAAATCATTTCATACCTACCAATTATTATTAAATACGTGAAAATCTCAATTTTCATGAATAATATATAAATAACAGTAAAACAAATACTATTAATTTGTCTGTTACGAATAAGATTTTGCTCTATTTTTATTAAATGAGAAAAAGTTACGTTTTATCTATTTTCTTTGAAAAAAATATGATGACGTTAAAATTAGTGAAAATATAAAATTTGTGTCATATGTGTGGCATGTTATATTTTTCAAACGCATATTAACACTCAGGTACGCCTAGTGTTACTAATATTGATATATCAAGAACATTGATGTAGGTTAAAATCGATGTTTTGTGAACGATATATATCGCCTATAATTCTTAATATTACTCACCTACATTTTTTAAATAATGTTTGTCTTGATTTTCTCTGTTCAGCCTTTCTTAAAAAAATATGAACTATAGAAAAATCATAAATAAGTAAAATGAGATAAAGGGTAACAAAATTTTATTAGATTTGTTTCCATTTTTTTTTTTAATAAAATGTTGAGTGATATACGATGGATGCCGACTGAAATAGCGTTGTAGGATCGATACGGTACGATACGGTTTCTGCATAAAATACGACATATTATAAAAACTCTAGAAACATGTAACTCTGTGTGCAATTATTATAAATATATTTTCGCTACTGCTTTATTACTTTAGTGCAGTTTACAATAGTATGTCCGTATTTTCATTTTCCTATATTACCATAGAAAAGAGAGGAATTCTGCAGGAAATCTATGTTGGCGCGAGATTTTGAAACATTGTGAAAAAAGATGGCCGCAAACTAATAATGATAGGTTCTAAGGCGCTCAACTAAAACCGTAAAAACATTTAAATAAATAAATTTGAAACATTATTTTTGATTAGTTAAATTCTATTTGGTTTTCAGTCCTTTAAAATTATTAGAAGTACGTGTTTTAATATTATCAGTTAGCTTAGTATATATGAGATATCTCAATCTACGCGATAACTGGGGTGGACGATATAATAAGTCTACTGTAAAAATATTTAAATGCTGAACTATAAACAGAAATAAAACGTTCCATAAAATAAATGTTTTTTGACCAATTAAACTTTACGCTCAACGTAGAGTACGTATAAGTGCCTACCTACGTATTAGCGTAAAATTGACATTATGAAGAGAACTTTTTACCCGACTGCGTCAGAAGGAGGGTAATGTTTTGGAACGTATGTATTTATATTTGTTTGTATTTCTCTGGCACGCGCTACAGCCCAAACGGCTTAACGGATTGTGAAATACCTATGATATGTCATTAGAATCGTCTCTGTTCCGAACAGTGACAGGATAAATGTAACTGTAGTGACAGGACAGAACAGAGTGACTGGATTTTTAGAAATGGCGACTGTAAATAGGGGAAATACCAGGACAATTTGGGTATCAAGCTAGAAAATAGACCTAGGTTTTATCTGAAGTCGGTAATCGACTTCAGATAAAACCTTTGTTCTGTATGAAGTTGCTTACAGATATCCATGGGCAGCAGTAACTACTTACCATCAGGTGGACTGCATGCTCGTCTGCTACTTCAATCTGGTAAAAAGAAATTAAATATACCTATCATTATTAAATTGTTAAAAGCAGTCGGGTTTATTGTTCTAATATTTCTGTACTAAAAACGAAACTATGTATGCTAAAAACAGAATTAAATAAATATACAAGGGGGGCTTCCATACGACAGAGATATTTTTGCTCGTTATTAATGGCGACGGCAATCGCTACCGGCAACAGGTATACGCTTGAAATATTCTCAGAATTTAGTTATACATGTATTCAATTTAAAAATTTAAATATTTAAGGGGAGGGCCGTTCTACGTGCTGTGTTCCCGTACAAACGTGACATTTCTGCCATTTTTTTATATATATTGGTACAGAACCTTCCTTGCGCGAGACCGACTCGCACTTTGTCGGTTTTTTTATATACTATATTATTTTAAAAAAAATATTGACAATTATAAATAAGAGCAAATCGCAAACAATATAAGTAATTTCTTTATTAAAAATATAATTTAAGTTTTATAAGTTCTTGCCATGTTCAAAGTTTGCTTGTACTTGAGCATCGTGCAAGAATTTGTGTCCTCCAGCTGGGTCAACTGAAAAAAATAGTATTTTAATGCAGTATATACAGTTATATTTCAACTACTGATTTTGCATTTTATTTTTTTATATACTTATTTAGTTACCTGACCCGTCTGATAGAAGAGTTTTGCCGATAATAATATCTTCTGGGGCTGTATCTCGATTTTCCGTTCTGAAGTTTGCTGGTTGTACCTGTATTTAAAAACATAAATTAAACGATATTAAATGTTAAGTATAACTATTTATTTATTATTAAATTGGATGTAACAAAATATTAACTAACTATTTTAATAAAATATATAAAAAATATAACTTAAATGTAAAAAGAAACAAATTGCCAAATTAAATATAAAAAAAATATAATTTAATTAGTATAACTATAGTTATATTTAAGAAAACATATGAAGATAAATTCTGTTAGTGTCCTATGGATGAGAACTAATTTGTTTTCATATGAGAAAGATTAGCTCTTAGCCGCGTCACATACGCAATCCTTCGTTTATGAGTACGAGTTTCGTTTATGACAATGGTAACCACCATATTTACGTCAATCTACCATACTACGAATAACAGTAATGCCACCCGGTAAACGACAAAAATAGGTGTTCAACATGAAAGGTTCACCGCCTTTGATCCTTATTTATATCCATGATTAGTTTTCCATTGTCGTTTATGTCACTATCGTACCTGCCCATCATTCCTCATGAGGTCGGGCGCTCCCACACCTCCCGGGTATCTGTTATATATTCCATTCAGGTTGTAATGCAAGTTCATATCAGGTCCTATATTTGCCTTCAATAGCTGCTCCCAAATGCCACCTGTAGGAAGAATATATGGGATCCATAATAACGCCCTTTTCAACAAAAATATTTTTAAGTGAATTTTATGTAAAAAAGAGCCATTTCAGAAATTAATATTTAGAAATGCATGTAATTGCTACTTTATCATACATTTTGCGACTGGTTGGACCTAATTTGGAAATGGTCAAGTAAAGGTGCTTAGCTTACCTTTGTCAATGGATACAACAGGTCTATTTGACTGCCAGGGGTACTCGCCATGCGCTTGGAAGTAAATTGCGTAAGTAGATAGCTGTAAATAGCTCAATTTGATAATATTTAATAATAAAAATCTACAACTGATACATTTGTGTACCTATAGGTATATTTCGATAAACAATAGGTTTACAAAACTATTTCGATCGTCATTTGGAAACACATAAGACGTAGGTACATATAATGAGAGCCAGATTATAATCCACGTTATTCAGATAGGTCAGCATGGAGACGATGATCTAATTATATGACCTTTCATTTTATCCTTTTTGCAATCTAAGTACGTTAGTCGTATCCTTCGTATTTATAAAACTGCTATGAAAAAAAAAAATCATATAATATTGAATTTTTTAAGCGGTTACTAGGCGGTTCACATTAGGTACATTACATAGGTACATGCACTACACAAATTCCATCATGTACAAAGGTGTTAGAGAGATTGAAAAAATCTTACATATATAATTTCTGATGTTTGGCATCACAAAAGGAAAAACTGTCCCTCCTTCTCCCTCTAGAAATACTAAAACAGCTGCTCAAACACAAAAAAAAAACTATCAACTGCCCTCCCTTGCTTATAGGCTGGCGAAACCCAGGATCATTCGACTTCTAAATAATTACCTGTGTGTAATATAGAGCCAGCCAGTACTTCCCGCCGTGGCCAACAAAGGCAGTCTCATTGGCGTCCAGTAGTCCAACTGGAATTTCCTGATGCATGTTCTCAGGAGAAATGCGGAGATTGCAACCGTACCTAGTAAAACAATAATTCAATACTAGCCGTACCACAAGGTTTCACCCGCGTTAATTAGAGCACATACCAACCAAACAAACAAACTCTACTGCTTTATAATATTTGTATAGATTTAAATAAAATCGCTTTAAATAGGTAAATCTGAAAGGACTTCGTAGATAAATTTGAAAAATTAAGAAATTTCGTAAGCAAACTTGTTTAAATGAATTTCCTTCTTAAAGTTACTCTACCTATATGACTTAGGACTTTCTCATATTTTTAAAAGTCAAGCCGGGTTCTAGGTTCTGGTAGCTACAGACATGGGTGTGAGCAGCCCATGACTAGTGTCAACAAGGGAGCTGTAAGGACATTAAGCGGATTTATTATTAGTCTTTGAGGGGACGCACTGGCTGACTTTAAAGGGTCACAGCTATAATAAAGAATTTATGGCGAGTTTTTATTTACTTACACTTACTCACAGTAATTTAAAGGTTCCCGAAAACTCACAACGAGGTAAACGTTTAATGCGATTTGTAGAGGCATTCTCGTTTTAAAAACAATACCTAAGTACCTCAGTTACGTTTAATTCTTATGAAAGTAGCATAAATATGTCATTTGCATCGATATGTTTGATTAAAAATGCAGAACCACTATTCCACGGTTTTAATTTTGTATAACG
>MOOZ01000121.1:374565-387593 GCA_002930495.1 Cecropterus lyciades | reverse complement strand
TTCTATTTGGACAAAACGACCCGTATTTCGATTCCAATGACGATGATTTTCAAAATTTTATTACCGCCAAAAAATGACTTACGCGGTGCTAGAACTTAAACGACAATATGTAATGTTTTTTTTACATCTAGAACATTGAACAAACTATAATGTTTTTTATAGTAAAAGCCAGTTAGGTTAGGTTAGGTTAGTAGTGTAATTTTTTACAAAATTCTTTTTGAATGAGTGGCAAAAGAAATTCCATTTAAACATATTTATTCTTTAAAAATATGTAAATTAACGGATTAACTACTGGACAACTTTTACTGATTTTGAAGAAATTTTAATTTAGTAAAACTTTCGTTCAAACAAGAAAAAAGAACAAAGCTAAACTGATTCAATTAGGTTTTCAAAGACGATTAAAGGTATATTTTTTCCAATTTGAAATTTTCGATGGTAATTACAATGAAAAAATAAATGTAAATATGTAAGTGTTATCCAGCTACAGTGCAGCCATAGGACTCTCTATATATTTTTAAATTATAAAGATACCATTGGTATTTAACCAAAATTATAAACTATTCAAAAATTATATTTTTGTGACCAATTTATCGTCTACGTACCGAAGTATCTATTAATAAATGCTGGATGTTTATTCTAATAATATAGTTACTGAGTACAACGTCACAGTAACTATATTATTAGAATAGGAAATAATAAAATAAACAATTACCTAATTCGGCATACGACAAGGCACCAAGAGTGGCGAGCGCTCCACAGGCTACCCACACAGTAAGAGCTCCCCATACGGAACCAGTCTTTTCTAAGACCTCCTTCGGCGATATAAAGATTCCACTCCCGAAAATAATTCCAAGGATGATCGCTACACCCTCTAGAAGCCCGAGCTGTTTTCTCATACGAACACGCGTTAAACTTTGTGAACTCATTTTAATTAGAACGCACGTTTTTAATAGAATATAAACTTGCGGTCAACCTGATACTTCACTATACACCAAACTCGTGGCTTTTCACGGAGACACTGAATAAAAATGATTGACTGAAAGATCACAGACATACAAATGTACTCTGTGATCACAGACTCATTGTTGGTTTAGTGAAATACTCTTGTCTTGTCTATGGATCGTGACTGCTTGTCAAACACAACCAACTCTACTTCGGCTTGCTGACTAAGCTCAGGTAGTCGGGAAGCCACTCGTAGCTTTAAAAAAAAGAATGTCTCTCATCCTTAAAAGGCGCTTATCATATAATAGATTAAAGATGTCCAATTTATAAAATTTCAAGGCGTACAATAACTTTATTATGCATAACGCTGAATAGCATATAACAATATTCCAAGTTTGCGAATCAAAATGTGTGACTACACAGTGGACGGTATCATTAGTGAAAAATCCATAGGCATTTTGTTTATAAGAATGGATTATGAAAGTTACAATCCCAAACGCATGTAGAAAGATAGCACTGTACATATTATTTATTTAGTTATATCACACAATCATAATACTTTAACTGGATTAACATTTAAATACGTAAGTGTCTTTAAGGAATACAATAATTTAGGTAAGATTCGAAATTTTAGAAAAGAAAACTACGTTTCGTTATTTCCATTCCAGTGTAATGTATAACTGCAAACAACCCTGCAGTATACATATATTATATTATAAATAGACGATTATTTAAACAATTTTGGGCTTATTTCTGGATCCGGGTCTGGATAATATTGCAGTAAATCTGCTACTGGAGCTTCTTGATCTTCATAAAAATCGCATGCTAATAAATATTCTCTTTTAGAATAATCGTCTCCCTTGCAAAACATTTCGCCTGGAATTATAATATTTTTATCAAAATCTAAGTTCGTCAAAATTAATTGGTTAAATATTGTATTTTAACAAGCTAACCATTAAATATAGAACATTGAACCATAGAACATAATTATGAGGTTTAAGTATAAAATTTGCTCTAACAAATAATCTTAATTATGTTACCAGAACTCATGGGCATTTTTAAATAAGGAATTCTTATGACTTTATCAAGACGACACAATATTTTGCACAAATTCTTAGGATTTTTTTAAAGATGTTACCTTCAATATCCATGACGTGAACGGGGCTTTTCGACTCTAAAGCTCCCACACAATAGTGCTCTTCTGTTAAATCTGGATGCCAATACATTATAGCATCTCTGCAGGATGTTCCAGCTATGGGCAGAAGTATTCTATCCTAAATGTCAAATGAAATAGATTATATTGTTTTATAACTTTTCTTTCATTTATTATATATTTTAAATATTATAGATGCTAAGAATATGTGAGATATACAGTACCTTGCAGATAATTTTGTTATTAACTATAGGTTCCTTTACTTCTCCAGTGCAGAAAAACTTCCTTTTTTTTCTCATGATTACTGTACTGACTTCTAATACGGTTTTAATACTATTACCTGGAAATAAGTTAAGTAAACATTTTTTGCTGTGAAGCTGTCATACAAAATATATTTTTTTTTACCTTTTTCACCATTTATTGCTTCCAGTTCTCTCATTCCCCTGACCTGCGTTTCTCTACTGTTCTGTTGTTTCATGTAAGAAGCGAGCCTACTCATAGCCTGTACAAACTCGTCGATTGGACCTAAAGATACAATTAATACGATTTAATTATTAATTTATTATTAATGATTAAGTCGTTCGTTTCAAATTGTAATTAAGATCGTATTATGTCTATAACCTGTTCCGAAACTTCCTCCATCAAGATAATTTAAAAACTGGTAAAATCTCAATGCTTCATCTGATTCTATTTCATCCATAACTGGTCTCTGAAATGATCAGCCACATCGTAAACAAAATTGATTGAGTAATATATGAAAATATATATAATTTTATAGTATTTTTTTATTTTATAGAGTAATTTAAACGTTAACAATAACGTTAATAATGACTTACAAATTTTCCACTCCATGCACCCACATCTGAATACAAAGAATTTACTCTGCTAGGCAGCCAATCTAAAGATGAACGAGCAACTAAGACAGGATGCTGCAAATTAATACTAATAAGATTAGCATAAAGAATGATTTATTTATGAATACATGCGAAGATAATTCCTCTTAATTAAGAGATTGTATGTTTCTTAACTTACTAATGATGCCAATCTTGAATAAACATTGTTGTTAGAAAGTAGTTGGGTAAACAAAATAAAATAAAAAGTATTCATGCTACCGAAGAGGTTGTTTTGAGGAGCTAAACTAAAAAGTTTCTGAGTAATTAATAACATTTATATTGCCGTTAAAACAATCGATATGTTTTATTATTATTGGCTTGTTAAGAATAGCCATAAAATGGTTAATTAACACTACAAGTTGTTTTATATATGTATATCCCAGCAGATCCGTGCCCACTTCGTTGTTCATTAATATATTTTTGGTGTGGTTCTTAGTACTAAATGTTAGGGTCTATTACCAACTGCTTAAGAGGAGCTTATCAATTTGCATGCCAATGTAGCGAAATATGTATGCTCTATTACGTAAAATCTTACACCAAGATTTACGTAATAGAGCATACTACCTTTGTTTGTTACCTTTAAAATGAATATTAAAATTATTAACTTTAAAGTGATTATTTTAATTATTGAACAATTAAAATAATATATTTGACGTAGTGTTATTATCAGGCAGCAAAATGTATTGTTTATCTGCATATCCAACCAGAGATAAATCAACATATAATATATCTGACTTTGGGAAAAACTCTCGTTTCTTAAGGCAATCAACAAGAGGAGGTCTTATTCCGTATTCCGAGCTCCCCTTAAATGATTATTTTGTTATGATTTCAAAATTAATATATAAATAAATATTCTGTGAATATTTCAAGCGTCTACCTGTTGCCGTTATTAATATCAAGCAAAATAATCCTGTTCGTTGTATCGAGGTAGCACCCCTAAATATTTATTTTATTTTGCTTTTAGTATATGTTGTTATAGTGGCAACTGAAATACATCATCTGTAAAAAAATCTACTGCCTGCCTATCACGGTTCATGAGATACAGCTTGGTGACAGATAGACGGACACACGAACAGACGGATAACGGAGTCATAGTAATAGGGTCCCGTTTTTACTATTTGGATACGGAACCCTAAAAGCATCTACCTACTTATATATCTCGTAGTTTAGGTGGCCATAGCGGACAAAAAATGTGACCCGTAATTTATATACATTAAGATAAGCTATCCTATCATTCAAGTTGGATCAAACTGCACACGGTGTGCACATTTGATAGAAATCGGTTCAGTACTTTGGTTCAGTACTTTAGCGGATAAACAACGTGGTACGTAATTTATGTTTATTAAGATAAGGTATGCTATCATTCAAGTTGGATCAAATTGCAAACGGTGTGCAAATGTGATTCAAATCGGTTCAGTAGCTTAGGAGTTTATCGCGGACAAACAACCTGACACGTAATTTATAAATATTAAGATATTCTTTGTAATATAAAGTGAAATAACTAAAAATGATAACCAATCAAAGTATAATGATTTTAATGCGTGATTTTAATTTGTTCGATATAAGCACTTTCAGTAAAATAACTAGAAAGGTAAAAGCACGTATATGCTATTACATTCAAGTAGCATAATAACAATTGAATAACTCCGCAATCAGTAAAATGTATAAAATGAGAAAATATACAAGTGACTTCTATGCCGCAAAAAGTAAAAAATATTTAAATAAATGTTGGTTTAGTACATGCATGCATGTAATTCGTTGCCACGCCCTGCTCACTTATTTTTACCTCATTTTATGTTCTAACTAAACCTAACCTGTCCTATTTAAAACGCTCTAGCTAAACCTAATCCTAAGCCATAACATGTGTAGAAGGAGTACCATCATTGAGATTAAGCGATTCGACGTCAAATTTTTCTTCACATGTCTCTGGTCAGGAATCTATTATAAAATCGTTAACTACAAAATCATCAATTAAAATCGATTTGATTATCAGTAGGGCTACAATATAATTTTTTCTTACTATTTAATTAATTATTATTCACAGGCAAGTTAAGAAATCAATTGTAATATTAAGGTTTGTAATCAGGATTAAGGAATTGAAGGTCTAATTTTCCATCACATCATTTTATTTTAGATACCCATTGCTAATACAAAGTTTTATGAGAATCGGATGTATAGAAACTGAGTTGTTTCCTGGATTTTCCTTGAATCTCATTTTTAGATCTAGACTTAATGACAACGGGACCAAACTACAATATACCCTTCTGAAAAAAGAAAAAAAATGAAATCGGTCCGTAATTGGCGGAGCAATCGGTGTACGTACATAAAAAAATGTAACATTCAATTTGATAATCTCCAAAAACAAAGAAAGGACCATGGCCAACCTAAACTTAGTTACTAAGACGTACGACTATTATAATAAAGTTAAGTCATAGACAAAAATATGTTTTTAACGGTGGTTAAGCTGTGGTGGCTGTGTGAAAATATTCTTTTCTGTGACTGTTATACTTTATCTGTGTCTTTTTTTGTACTTTAAATCGCGCCAAATTTTACGTCTACTTTATGAATAGTTGGACCGTTTAATATTGAAAATCATCGTTAAACAGGTTTTATTTACGAAATATTGATGATAGATACCTTTAAATTGTAAAATTAAATTCGATAGTTTTCATTCATTATGTATGTACGCGTTAGAGTGTTTGGAGAACCAGATAAGATAGTATTTGTGGAATCTAAACTTACAAAGATAGAGCAGCTTCGCAAGATAATAAAGGAAAAGTTCAATATAGAACCAAAGTTACAACGACTTTTTTATGGTGGAAAACTGGTAAGAAGAAAACAATTTCTGTTTGTATGCTTTACTGGTAATATCAAATATCCAATTTCAATTTTGGTTATGTAATTTAACGTCAGGCTAAATCCATGTTGTGGTATAAAAGTATCATTAAGGAAGGTGAACTGATTGCCATAACCAGAGAGCGCACACCCGAAACAGCTGAACCTAGAATTATGATATTTTACACATGTTCTTCGTGTTGAGTTGCTGAGCTTAGAAAATAATTTTAAAAATTCAATTCCTAAAGTTTTAAAAAGGGGTTGAAATTTCGTTTGAATATTTACCAATTTGTAATAGCACTATGACATATAGTTATATAGCACAGGTATTCTTAGAGAAGACCCGTGCCCAGCAGTGGGACAATAATGAGTTATCAATTCTAGAATTGTAACAAACCTATGTATTATTAGTTTACTAAGTTTATTGTAAGTACTCCGAGTTCCATACTTTTGCTGCTGCTTACGAACATTACAATTGTAAATCTGCTTTGGTTGACAAATAAATCTTTAAATCTTTAGAACAAATTGTAAATAACAGGTCTATGACAATTGGGATTTAATTTATGAGATAAAAATTTTCTGGAATATCAACCGCTTACAGGGTCAAATAAGGTATTAGGTAAGAAGTTTTAAATGTATTATTTTGGTTGGGAGTCAAAATTTATTTCTTTGGAGATAAAATGAAATTCTAAAGGGGTACTTTTATATAAACATTCCTTATTTTTTATAAGACTCCAAAGACTTTTCATCACTAGCTGAAAGTGTTGGCTTGTGTAAGTAGATCCGTAGATTAGTAGATAAGCTTCAGTAGTAGTAATACAATTATAACTTATTGCTGTGGGTCTTGTATTTGCTGAAAGTCTTCTTTGATGATTTAATTTTTTTTAACATTAAAGTGTAAGTGGGGGACAATGTGATAGAGCACATATATTATACATTACAGCTTACCCCATGCTAGCACTTCTGTACTCATTTAATTTAGGTAAGATTAGACCAGAATGGGAGGTGTAAACATTTTTGGACCTGTTTATGGGCTTGTCCCTTAAAATATTTTATATGTAATTGTATATGCATGAGACATACAAACCTGTCAAATTTTGAATTAAACAACATACTAAAATTTAAGACCAACACTTGTTTATGTGCAACAAGTTTCCATTTTATAATAGAAAATACTAAATTTTAAGTAAAACACCAGAAATGTGTAAATGTTGGTGTGTGATGTCAAATCTGAGTGTGTAGGATGTGTGAAAATATTATAAATTTCATCAGCAGCATAATTTTTAATTTGCATTAGTAGCCTAAATTATTACTGTGTATCCATCCAAATGAAAAACTAATTTAGGTACCACAGCTAAGCTAACCTAAGCAAACAATTTTATGGATTTGCCATACATCCATAATTTAGCAACCTCGCACATCTCATTTGGAATTTCACTATCTACACTAATATCATAAAACTGAAGAGTTTCTTTGTTTGGTAGAATGCGCTAATTTCAGGAACTACTAGTTCGAGTAAAAAAATGTTTTTGTCTTGAATAATCCTGCCCCTAGAAACACAAAAGTGGTATCACATTTGAAGTATATTTCGAAAAAATTGATGTTTTGTAAAAGTCGTCTCCTTGTATTGCATAGCAAATTGGGAGAAAGGATATTTTAAATCAAGGTTTTTCAGTATGATTAAACTAAGTTACCATCATTTGGTTTAGACCCTAAGATGCATAATTTCTTAAGCTATCCAAAGCCATAAAAATCAGAAAATGTTTTGCTTTTGAGCTTTTGAGGGCTGATTCTATTAATTGAGGAAGGCTGTAGGCTATATACCATCACTCTATGTTTGTTTTTTTCTTATGTAGTAGCAGGTGAAACCGCAGGGCACAGCTTGATAGACTATACAATAAATACATAAAGAAATACCTTATTACCCTAGAAGCAGCTGCATGAAATATATATTTTTTTCAGTTAGAGAATGGCTACACTTTCCATGATTATAACATTAAGCTCAATGATGTCATTCAACTCATCGTTAAAATACAACCAGATGAAGAAGCTACAAAAAGCAAAGTTTCAGAAATCAGTGAAGAGAAGAAAGTTGAAGATACGACCGACAATAAGGAAACAGAATATACAGGTAGCAAATTATATAACTAAATTTAATTTTTATTCCTATACTTAACAACAATAAACTGTAAAATGATAATTTTAAACTCTTATGATTTTGTTGGTTAAAAACTGACCCAGTTCCCTTAATAAAATCCTCATGGGTAGATTTATTTGGTACATTATATTACATATTTAAGTACATAATTTTTGTTATTTATTTGGATTGTTACCTACATAAATAAAATGTTTTCAATGTTATAGTGATTATATGCATGTAAAATATGTTATTGTAGTCAAAATGGAGCAAACAAAGATTTTTTTCCTCTTTTAATTTTTGATGTAGGTCTAATATTGAAATTTGTATTTCTAGATGCCGAAAGTACTTTATATGCCATTGGTGACTTAATAGATGCAAGGGATAGTGAAAGTGGAGCGTGGTTAGAAGCAAAAATTGTTAGAATAGTACTTAATCCTAATGCAAAGATAGAAATTACCAAACTTACAAATAGCCTGACTGATGAAAATGACTTTGAGCAAAGTGGAAACAAAGAAAATGATGTAACCAATTCACCTGAACCACCTAAAAATGAAAGTCCAAAAATAAAAACAAATGGAATTGCCAAGTATTTCAGTAAGACACCAAAACCAAAAAAACTAACCACCAAAGAAAGTGTCCAGAAATCAGTCATAACTGATGAGAACTTGCTGTTTAAAGTTCAATTAGATACTGAGTTAGTATATTTTTATGATGATAAGTAAGGGATTTAAAGGATTTTTTTACAATTTCACTTAACATTTCGTATTGGTAAGCTAAATGAATACTAACTGCATGTTTGTAAATCTATTATATTCAATGTGCATTTGTATGTTGTTGTATGAGTGTAGTTAAACACTACCTATTGCTTTCTTTGGTATGTGTCTTTAATGCCTTGTTATGTTAGTAGTCAGAATAATACAAGGCATGGCTATATCCTAATGCCATGCAATTGTTACACAAATTGATCACATGTAATTAAAGTCACACTACTTTAATTTAACTAAACTAAACCTAATATTGGAATCATCTAACATTTTGTTTGTGAGACTTGGCATTCTCTGCCATTTGTTAAAAGATTGAGTGGCTAGTGAAACACAGGTCAATCAATAAGTTAAGCGGTTATAGTTAAAAGTGTTAAGTCCTGAAATGTTAGAGATGAAATTTTCAAATATGAGTTGATAAGCATATAAAATAATGAGAATAACTTGTTATTTTCTTTAGTGAATCATGAATGACAAATGAACACCAATATCTCAAAAAGTATATCACTTACGACATTCATCATTCAATACTTTTTATTGTAATAATGTAGGCTATAGATTGATACAAGCATTATCACCTGCCACTCGATTTTTTTATAAAGGCGCACTAGTGGGTATCAAAAACCTTAGATTCTCTTTACCGAAATCATGGTAGTTGAAGACCAGTTTTAATACAAGTTTTAGATTTTTTTTTGAGTGAATTATGTGGTTAATGTGTTTGTGGTAATTGTAATTCTTTATCTACCAAATGGCTGCAATTACCAGATGCTACAATGCATTTAATTAAGCATGTACAGGTAAACATGTAAAGGAGAAGTGGAGAAGAAGGGTATGTGTATTTATTACATTCAACCTTGTTTTAATTTCAGTGATGAAAGTGACTTATATTGTAAGCTTAAAGATATAAGGCCTAGGGCACGAACTACAGTAGAAGTAAATAAATTAAATACAGGCCAGACTGTTATGCTCAATCATAACATTGAAGATCCATTACAAAAAGGTAATTGGTAAGTAACTTAACAATACTACTATTTACGGGTTCCGTGTTCTTCCCAAAATATGAAACTATAACAAAAAGCTAGGCTAGTTGAATGTGTGAATATAATTGTATTAGAATATATTTGTCAACTGATTATTATTTTTGGTTTTGTTTGGCAGCTATTGATAAGCTTTAGTTTTATCAATACAAAAACCTTAATTTACTGTACTAATTATGATCTAATTTCGACCTCCGGGCGAAAACCAGTGTACAAATAAGTCCACTTTGAAATAAGAATTAAATTCTCATCTTTCAGGTACGATTTTAAAGTAGAGAAGGTAATAAAAATAAGAAATGGGCACAATCTACTTGGCACATTGTACTTAGGATCAGATGCAATACCTCAACATGATACCACAGTCAGAGTGCATGATAAGATATTTTTAATAGAAGATGTAGTGTCATTAGGTGACAGGACAGATGAATACAAAAAGCGAATGAGTATTATACCAGATAAGAGTGAGTATTCTTTAATAGTACATAATTTTTTTTATTGGTAATATTTATATACAGTGGAGCTCTTTGTAAAGCTTTTTTTATAGTATGAAAGAGGCAAACGAGCATGCAGCCCACCTGATAGTAAGTGGCTACTGCCACCCATGGACATCTGTAATTAACCCTAGATAAGATCAAAGTCTCACCTAAGATTAACCACAGATGCGTTGCTACCCCTGAGGACTAACATGGAATGCCTCGAAAAAGTATGTCTCCCTTACCACATCCTTCAGACCAGAACACAGTGCATAACACTGCTGTTATTAGGCAGAAATAGGTGTAGCGGTGGTGCTTCCGGAGTCGAACCACAAAGAGTTCTACCACCATCAAAAATTTTTATATAAAAAAAGCAGACGAGCATACAGTCTACTTGAAAGTAAATGGTCACTGCCGGCAATGGACATCTGTAATCAACACCAGATAAGATTAGAGTTGCTCACAAATGCATTGTTTTCCCTGAGGACTTAGTGGGAATGCTTTGGATGACTTGGTCTTCCTTACAATTCCTTCAAACCAGAACACAGAGTCAAACCATAGTGTTCTACCACCTTACTGAAAAGTCAAAACACGTATTATGGTATGTTATTGTATGAACAATTATATTTGTTTGCTGTAACTCAATAAAGCTTTTGGTATTATAATTATATACATATATAATATGCTTGCCTCCTGAAAAGATTGTTAAAGTTTGAATGCTTCATTTGCAGGAACTCAACCATTGAATTGTTTGACGTGTCGCGATGATTTTAACGTAGGTTGTAAAGACTGCGGCTGCTACTTATGTGCTGGGAAGGAAGATGACGGAAGTGTAAGTACATAATGTAATGTAAAGCGATGTATGCAGAAAACTGTATATCGCACATTGGCACAATTTTGTAAATATACATTTAATTGTTCATACCTGCAAAACATCATAAACTTCGTTTGCTAATTTTTAAATTTTGAACAAATACTAGTTTTCTATCTATTCTATCAACCTTTTTTTTTGTGACGGGGGGAAACCTTCAAAAGGTTCACCGAAGTCTTGGGAGAGACTCCGGGTAATGTGGGTTTTTTACCCACTAAAACCCCCTCGGTGGCCTTCCTCAGCGCTTGCAGGGGCTCCGGGATCTCCTGTGGAATACACCGGTGCCCCCTAGAGCTATTCTATCTACCTATCAGTCTTTTTAGGTCCAATGATAGACATTGGCGCCGTGACTTTCGGTTAAAACCACGGTTAAGGGAATGGGGCTTATAACCAATAGTCACTGCGCCTGACATGCGTGTTGGTGACCGTATTTGAGGGGGTGGTGCTATCCAATGCATGTACTAGTGTTAACTTGTGTCAAATACTTTTTTCCTGTATATTATGATATAATTATCATTATTTTATTATACTGGTTGAAGTTCTTGAATCATAATTGTTAAATTACAGATACTCTTGTGCGATGAATGCAACAATGGCTTCCACATGAAGTGCCTCACGCCGCCGTTGACTGGGGTGCCCGAAGGAGACTGGTATTGTCCTTCGTGCAAGCGAGACACTAATGACGTCATAGCGCCAGGTGCTGCTAAACAGATTAAAAAAAGTGCAAAGAGTTCAAAGAGTGAAAGGGATTGGGGTCGCGGGATGGCCTGTGTGGGTGAGTTGTATACTATGAAAACGATAAAAAGGCACAAAAACTCTTAATGTTATCCATCTGTCTTTATATTATGGTTTCATGTCAAGATAGTGGTAACAGCGATAAAGAACGTAAATAAGTAAAACCGCGTGCATGTACTAATCTTAAAAAGAATGATAAGTGCAGTTTTTTAAAAGTTGGTAAATATTTCCTATAATTTTCAGGTAAAACGAAAACTTGTGCGATGCCACCCAATCATTTTGGACCAATTCCGGGGATAGAGGTCGGAATGCGCTGGCGATTCAGGATACAGGTAATAATTTCCTAAGTACATTACACATAATTATTAGAATACAAAAATACAATACTTGAATTAAAAATACATTTGCTATAATATAATATGTAAAACATTATATTATAACTTTTTTTTAATAATCTATCAGAATGTTTTTGTTTTTAGCTTTCAGAATCAGGCGTGCACAGACCACCTGTTTCAGGCATACACGGTCGAGATGTGGAAGGAGCATATAGTATTGTGTTATCTGGTTAGTAAAAGTGAATTATCATGTGTTGTTATCAAATTAAATTTAAAGTTTTAATTTGCCTGTTTGATGTATCCTATATTGAATTGAAATTTCCATGTAGTTAGAGATATCCATGCCTTGGTTGGCGTCAATGCCACAATCGGTGTCTCAACGGTTTCCCACTATGGTTCCATCCCATCTAGTTTGGTTCAAATGTCGGTGGTTGCCATGGCCTTTGACCATTGCAACTTCCGACATTTGAACAAGTGGTGGACCGGTCACCATAACGGTCTGACACACAGTGGGTCTCGGGTTTGATCTCTGGCCAGACAGATATCTGAATGATGAGTTTAGATTTCGGTTCTGATACTGGGTGTTTGTGTATTCGTTTGTGTATGTCCATGGCACCCACGACACAAGACAAATTCCTACTGTGGGGTTATGAGTTTACAAAGCGTTTATTATTTATTACAAATTTTTATTACAGGTGGATACGAAGACGATGTAGACCGTGGCCACGAGTTTACGTATACGGGCAGCGGCGGTCGGGATCTGTCCGGCAACAAAAGGACTGCCGAGCAATCTTATGATCAGACCCTCACGAGAGAAAACAAGTTAGCTATACATGATTTTAGACTAATATTA
>MOOZ01000121.1:356831-370441 GCA_002930495.1 Cecropterus lyciades | reverse complement strand
TACAGTCACGGTCAATGTTAAAAGTTAAATCAAAGCGCAATATAATGCTGGATTTTTGTTTTAGCTAAATTAGTAACATTTAAAAGTTAGTTTCTATGTTTTTTTTTTTATATAAAATAGATTATAAAAGCCAAAGGAAAGACTCATTATTTCATTATATTGCATACGTAAGATCGTGCATGGAGTTTGTTTTTACTTTGTCGGTATAGTCCTAGATTACATTATTGTCATACATTGGTTATACATTCCTATAACGATTGGAAATCGTGTGTATTGTAATCGTAATGTAACAATGCTATTTTAAACAAGCCATTTACTTACCTATTGATGTTTTCTACATATTGTTTCAATTGTCTGAAGAGTAACAATTTTATGATTTATTTATTCTCGCTTAATGTTACTAGTTTATGTGACACACATTGAATATTATAGAATAGTTATTGATTGAGGGTAAGATTTTATTATTGTGTATATTTATTTTGATTTTCTAATTGTATTACATCTATTTTTATAATGAATCGTGCAAAGCGAAATATTTATCAGCTGAATGCTAGCTAGCGGTTATAATGCGATATGTTTTTGGTTCGAAATTAAGCGTGAAATTTTCTTACCTCAACAACGTTGAAGCTTATACTCAGCTTGTGAATATATCTATTTATGTTCAAAAGTTTATTACATAACAATATAATATACCATGAATTCACAATCACATAATTTTTAAATTCATTTTAAATTTTAATTCTCTTTTAACATTACACAAAATTTATTCACATCATGCCAAACGCCTTGATGTGATGTTCAGCTTGCATTCAGATTATTGCAGGCGGCGACATCAAGTTCGATAGATTTGATCAACTATTGGGCCGCCTTAACCTAACAAGTAATTTTAATACTCATTGCAAGTATATAAAGTGATATATTTGCTGAAATCTAAAAACTCCTTTTTGTTTTGCATATAATACACGCTATGCTACCACCAATGTTAAATATATAATATAATTTTTAAATGTAACTAAGCTACCCTGCGTTACCGCCGGTGCTCTATGGTAGATAGTATTTCAGAACATTGTCTTGAATAAAATTAACTCGCATCCCCAGACAAGCGACGTATTATTTATTTTCGTTAAGTATAACCTATTAACTGTGTTATTATCGGTAATTTATAGGACATAATTATTTCAGAAAATTGTGCTCAACGGGACAACTGTAGTGATTCCTATATTTTTATATAAGTTTAACTCGTTTTAACTCATGTGTATCTTGCCTGTTATAGTAAGAAGGGTTGCGGATAACAATGTATAAATGGATAAACATTTGCAGTATTCAAAATTGTCTTGGTCGTTGTCATGATTCAATATCATAACTGTATGTGTTACATCGTACAACCGCTATGATATCTCTACATCGTGGTTGGTATACTTTCATATTTTTTAATGAAAATATTTTAGGTTTTTTTATGTAAAAATCTTATTTATTCCCTTCTAAAATTAGTTCTACCATATATTTTAATTTTAGTTTTAGAAACTGATTGCAAGGAATCCTTAGTGTTTTGTAACAGACAAGTCATCTAGTAGCAAAGCTTTTGTGACCGAACTTTCAGACTCCCAATTTTACTCAAGTTTGGCTATGAGCTGCTATGATCACTTAAACGTAGGTATAATTGCAATATAAACTTTAGTTTAAGAAATTTTGTAGTACAAATTTAGCGAATTAAGTGATGCCTTTGATATTTATTACTGCATAGGATATTAATGTTCGATAACATTTTTAAACTTCATGTTTGTTGTTATCATTTGATTAATTTTATATTAGAGTGTAATTTCCATGGTGCATAGTTCATCAAAGCATTCCAATAATTTAATATACTCTGCTGAATATAGTGTTTTAAAAGATAAGAGAGAAAGTGTAATTTTAAAGGTTGAAGACCAAAGTTACGTTAACATAATCATGATTTAACAATGTAATAATGATTGTTATTTGATAAGTGTTTATTAATTGTCCAATAATATCTATGGAATTACTGTTCCGGTACTTAGTTAGAACTTTCCTGTCAGAGTATTGAAAAACTATGTAGTGCAAGTTTAGAAATATAAGAAGCGATAATTATATATACTATTATTACTTTAAGATGTCGTTTTAAGTATTTTGTACAATACACGATTGTTGCGAATTAAACTTATTATAATTATGTTTCGATCTAAGTTTGACAGGCATGCGTAGTTTTTGGAAAATCTTTGTTTTAATAAAAATAATATTGTTTAAACTAACATCTTTCTTTCATTTTATTAATTAAATTAACGTTATGATAATCTATAAAGACAAGTATATAAAAATAGCTTCGTCTATAATACACTTGTTTTAGGGTGTAAATAAAAGAAAGTTGTGTTAGATTACGATTTAATATTGTGGGATTAGACCCCATAACATCGCTCTGAGCACAATATCACCGACGTGTAAAACACATCACAAAATAATCAGTTACACAACATAATTAACCAAAAATAAATTCCTAATAAATATATTTATAGCTATCAACATCACAGATTATATCCGTCGTGACCGGACGCTCGTTGGCAATTAGTGGACAGATCGCTGGCCAGTGGTTCTAAGAGCTGTCTTGAGTTGCACTTAAATATAAGTAACATACAACTCCCGAATGTACTTGTTCACAATATTCGCATAGTAATTCCGTAGTCTTATAAAAGATTCTTAAGAAATTTGCGACAGAAAATTTCGATACTACTTTCAGACAGTAATAAAGATTCTTTGAGAACCATTGAAGCAGCTGTATAATATATATAGTATATATATTATACATAACACGATGTAGAAAATAAACGTAACATACTCATATTCTATATTACGTAGTTATTGTTTGTTTAAATACAATTTTTATCCGGTCACATTTCCAAAGCAATAATAAATCATTTCGGTAACAAATTTCGCGAGGTCATAAAATAGTCATAATTATAATTTGCCTTAAACGACAATAAATTGTTCTGTGTTTACACATTACTGTTTATTGGCTAAACATTTGTACATTATTTTGTTCTTCTTGTACTTTTACCTTAGGTACTTACACTAACAAAATGCCATTCTTCACTTGACATAGAATCTCACTGTCGTAGGATGTAGGTTACCAATTTCACTAGTAAAATTACTTAACCCTTATAAAAATAATTATAAATATAATTTAGTAATTATAGCTTGTATGTTTGCAGCAGTCCAATGATGTATACTGATGCAGAAAAACATTAGTAGGTACATAGTAGAAGTACAAATTGGTAACTTTAATAACTTTTTTCTTTTTAGATATGCATCAATAGAAAGGATTTAAATTGTTTTTCATTATAAGTATTATGTGAATGTATTTGCTTCTCCCGTCCTCATACGCCCTACATACGTCATTTTCTTAATACTTACTAATAATCAAAGTTCAATCATTCAACAATCATAAAATCTCTTAATATTACGTCTAACGGTTGCACATAAAGCAGTTACATACCTACTTATAAAAATAAACACAATAATATAAAATGTTATACCTAAGTAAAAAGTAGGCATCAGCGATATCAACTTCTAAAAGCTCGCTATAACATAGTGTAATATGACGCTACACAAACCGGGAACATCCAAACTAACCACTGTGCTAGGCGATCTCTTTCATATGAAATTTAATGCCTACATTGTACTTATAATTATGCCACGGACGGTTCTATAACATAATGGCACTGTCTCTATCTCGATAATCTAGCTTCAAGGTGCGAAGGTGGTGTCGTTAGCGAACGTGGCCTCCGTCGCATTTACGACGGTGTTGTAGGCGCCGCCGGAGAATTTCACGATGATTCCCTCGAGAGATGTCCAAGTTCCGACGACGAGCCCCAACACGCCGAAGATGACGACGATAGTGTTCTTTATGATCATGCGGATTCGCTCCGAGCGGGACACGTAGTACCAGTATGTGCAGCTCTGAATGAAAGCTGGGAAGGCCAGGCCGAGGGCCGACAGGCACAGTGCGCCGAAGAGCGAGATGAACAAGTCCAATTCGGGCACGGCTGCGGCTATTCCGACTGTACAAAAGGTTTTCTTTAGGAACAAATTCTGTTTATGTTTAGCATTACATTATATTTTTATGTATTACATTTTAAATAGCATTCCTTTCAATATGCAACTATCTACTGAGTCAACTTATATTAGGATACATAATGTTGTTCATAGGAAATGTTTTGATTTCTAGTGTTACGAAAGTGATACTTACATGTAACTAATACTATGATGGTTCTGAGTACGTATTCCCAGATCATTCTGTGAGAGCTGTTGAGGAGGCGCTGGCCGACATACTCGTTCCACAGAATGTCGATAGCTACGTAGCACGCAAGGCCGTGTGTGATGAAGATAGCGAATGCCAGTAGGCATTGGACCACGCTGGCCAAACTGCAATAAAACCATAACTTGAGAGAAAAATGCGTAGTAAAAGCTAAATTTTAAGATTATTCTTATACTTAGAACACTTTATTGTTATAGTTTATTTATTTTAAGAGAATATTTCTTTTCTTTACAATATAAATCTATGCTTGATAAGAATGGGGCTTGGTTAAAAATAAGCGCAAATTGTAACCTTGAAAAGAGTAATTATAATAACGCCCAAACAACACTTAAAAAGGAAAGTATGAAGTAAGTATTTATTAAAAAGTAGACATTAAGAGTAAGACATTAATAATACTTACGTTTCGGTCTCAGAGGGCAAGTTCAGAGTGATGCTGCCTTTAGAATAGATCCCATATTGCAGATAGCCAAAGAGCCCCATGCCTACGTACAGGATGATGATGCTGATCATAGCGCGGTTCAGGACGCCGAACTTGCCCACGAAGTCCTTAGGCGTCTTCATCTCATTTTCCAGTGGTAAAATCTGCAATGAAAAGTGACTATTAAACCCTAAGTTTTTTCAATTACAATTGAAGAAACATAAGTAATCACGAGCAAATGTAGTGTAATTAATTAAGTAGAATTCTAAATTTATATTTAAGGTTCTCTATTTTATTAGTCAATGACGTGTTTTGTCACGATAAAAGATTGTATGTCTGAAGGTAAATGTGTAATTATTATAATTATGTACACGTCATGGTTTTTGTATTATCCAATTCATTTAATATTACAAATATATAATTGAATGCCATTGTGAATATAAACTCTAAATGCACAAGCAAATAAACTTTTTGATATAAATAATACTACTTACCACGCCAATAGCTTCCAATGCGAAGAGTACAGTTCCAAAGAATAGTGGGAAATCGCCTATTTTTCCAGCGGGAACTTTTCCTTCAAAGGTCGGTGGCTGCCTGAAGATATAGTATAGGATGATTGCAAAACTGACAATAGTGACTGCATTGGCGATCGCTGAGAATGGCGCTAAGTATTTTAGATCCCGAACCCAGTTGATGAGAATTAGAGGAAGCAGGATCCAAAGCATTACTTCCATTACAGCCACTTGAATCCCGAACTGTTTGATCATTACGAACTGGATGTTCTCTGACACGAACACCACGTACACGCAGCAGGTACCGATCTGGTAGATGAGCAGAAACGCGTTTACCACGTGCCTGGAACATAAAGAGGAAGTGTCATCTATATGCTTCCGTTGTTTATAAATGCATTATTATGACACACGTGGATTATGCGAATAGGCAGGTACGAACTGGACGGTTCCTTAATATAAAACTTGATTAAAAAGTCTGACAGACGTTCTAATTTTTTTTCTGAAATACTAAATGACCTTCGGATCAGTTCATTGTGTGGTTACAAATATAGAATTATATAATGGACAAAAAGTGGTTATTGCGAGCATGTTAACGCAAGAGTGTGTCGTTACACTCACCTCGTTATACTCACCTACGAGATAATAAAACTTCTATAAGATTATTTGAACATAGAACTAAAATATTTGCGTATTGCGAAAATGTCAAGGGAATGGGGATCATAAATCGCGAGTACATTTAATCGTGAAACCGACCATTATATATTACTGCATGATGCGTGTCGGTGTCTTAAGCCCCGCTGACCTAGAGAGCGCGGGTTGCATTCTGTGTGGTCCTAACTTATGGGTTTTCACTTTATAACCACCATTATAACGCTACACTGCAAGCCACTAAGCCACGTATATTTGTCATTCCTTCGACAAGTCTGAGAAATTGTGGTTTATTTTCCACAAAGAGCTCCATAAGGTTGTTAAATTATCCAAGGGAAATTGAAATTCTCACCTTAAAAGTGCCTGAACGGTATAGATATTATAAAAAAATATGATATCTCAAATTGAAATTAAAATATCTCTAGTGAAAAATCCAATGTAGTTTAACGGTAAAGGTACCATACACATATTTCTAGCGAGCAGCAGTTCATGCGTTTCGGTGAAAGGGTGTGCTTATCGTATCACATATATGAGATAACCGTTTTATTCCTCGGAAGTATCAACCCATCTGTTTTCGGTTTCAGACAGAACCCCTATTTTATATAAAATTGATATTAATATAAAGTTATTTACTTCTAAAACTTTTGCGTTTTACCTTACCTTACCTTCTTCCTACCAACGAAAATGTCTACATTTTAACATGAAGACATCAAATATTTGTACACGTCAATAATTTTTAGTAACGACATTTTGTTGATAGGTAATTATGTAGAGTCATTGTGGCAACAGTGGGTCAAGTGGACATACTGGGTCAGCACCACATTGGACAGAAAGAATATGGCAACAGCCGTGTCTCTTTTATAGCAGATTCATGCTTGAACATGACTCTCCCCGCGCCAGTCGATGCGTCGCTCGGAAAGTGGACGTAGGTTAAAAAAATAATTTGTGTTTTGAGCATATACAAGTAAAAGAAATCACGTAAGCTTTGATTTCCTTTTTCTTTAGCTATTAATTTTACACTGTGACTTATTATTTCTACGCAATAAGTAGTTCATTTAATAGTAGACTAAAGACTTTCAACACGGCATAGGGAGTACACGGTGGGTCATCTCTAAAGTGAGCGCAGGAATAGACCCACTGAGCACCTGCTAATAGGTGTCTTAAAGTACAATCGAATATGATTACTACAACTGCTACAACTATTATTATTTGAAACATACGTCCGTTATGTAGAAAATAGATCTGGTTTAAATATTACTGGTTGTCTGATTAAATTTGTTACAATAATCTGTTTTTCTAATACTATTGATGTGTTATTATGTTTAGAGTAACCTTAAATCTTGATTTAATAATAATAACTAAAAATATGACAAATTTCTTATCTCTTTTTATTGAAATATTCTCTTGATCCATTTTTCCCCTGGGCTGACCCACTGTGCACTCACCTAGGCAAAGTGGGTCAAAACACTTTTTTCTTTAAATTTTTATAATTCAAAAACCATAGCCCATAGACAAACACTTTTCGACCAAAATGCAGCTAAGACACTTGCCTTTCTTTTGCTTAGAGTTTGAGGCCAATAGCTAGCTAGAGCTATGTGAATTTAAAAAAGGGTGACCTAATGTGTTACCACATTGACCTTACATATCGGTAAATTAAACCAGACATTCTCATTCTAGTAAATATGGCTAGCCATATTTAATGTCTTTATATAAAGTTCACCTCACTCATATGAAACCGACTCAGAATAACATAAACTTAAAGCTTCAACGCGATAAACAAAAAATTGCTTACGCAGCATAAGGCGCACAGGCCTTGCACCAGTCCGGACCCTCCGAGAGCGCGGCTTCAGCGGCCGCCGTATACGTTAACGATGGCACTTTTCTCCTCTTGCACAGAACGTAGCAAGAGTCTATAAGCACGTGGATGCAGTACGTGCATAGCACACCGATGACGATCGTGCCAATCGAGCCCACCACGTAGCCTGACTTGGCGAAGGCGTGCGGCATCGCCAAAATGCCGGTCCCTAAGCTGCCTTTCAGCAAATGCAGCAACGTCTCAGTGTTTCTGTAAATAATTATTATTTATCATGAAAGTCACTCTTTATCGAGTATTTACATTCAGATTACATTCATTACAGAAATATTTTATTGTCGGGAGATCTCATACTGTTGTTTTTTTTTTGGACAAATGCGTATTAATTAGATTTGGACCAAAAACCAGCATGGTGCAAAACCAAGAAACCGATCAACTGTTTTTGTTTTTAAGTAAAATTATAATTAAAGACAAACACAGTATGTTTCTTCCTTCCAAAACACTTATTTTTTTGTATTTTACGGAGTAACTTTACTGTTTCGGAGTATAAAACAAAGGTAATTCCAAAACATAATTTTGCAAACAAATCACGGATTGCTCAGGTCGGCATATCCTTAGAACATTTAAGTTGCCTTGTAACTTGCAAATCTTCCTTGGACATCGTGATGTCCGCATGTGACTTGAATACAAACATTTCGTTCAGCTTATGAGTGATAGGATGATACAGGGATTAGGATTTTTTAGAGTAAGTATTATGTAGAAAAAAATCTTCATTCTATCAATCCTCCTTACTTTAGCGCATTATAATTTAATTTGAAGTGTTAGCATATTTATGTAAGTGTATTGTAAAATAAATATGTCTATGTTTCAGTATAACGAATCACTCTGAAAATAAATTGCCATTTTTCATTTCAATAAATCTGAAGTTCGTAGAAAATCTGACTTTAACGCTTGACTTTCGATTGTATCGTAATGAAAGAAGATCTTTTATTAATTAGATAATTACACCTTACAAGCGAATTATGTACTTAGATAGAATTCATTATGCCCGATGTGAGGAGACGGGCGGCCTTGATGGTGTAATCGAAACTCTGAATGTTAATGAGATTAGCATTACATTATCACCTTTATTTCCACAAGTAGATACCTAACTTCTTGAATAATTGAGTTGAGTATCCTGTATGTAATCTGTTAGTTCCCTATTTCTTTTTACCGTTACAGTGCTTGGGATTGCAGAAAGTATCTGACATATGTCATAAATTAGTAAACCACGGAAATGTCATGACGTGTCTAGGGAAAAACCTAAATAAAGAACGAGATTGATGAGCCTCGATAAATGCATCTATATATATATAAAAGGTACCCAATAAAAGCATGGTCATAAAATATATATAAGTGACTACGTCTTTATAAAAGAGCTCATTAGGTAGGCTGTAAGTACCTACCTACCTCGGCTGAACCACATGATTCCTTTTTCAGATTTTCCAATTACCAATTCTATTCTTAAAATTTTCTAACTTTTGCGTTTAGGTAACTTACAGGTATAAATAAGCAGCAATATTTACTTTTATACTTTAAAATGGCTCTAGTTTAGCAGGAAAGTCCTTGATTTCCCCACGTATGGGCTACTTGGTACAGTACTCAGGAAGAGGAAACAAGTGTTATTGAGGCCACCGCTTGAATCATCGGACAATGAGCTATAAATTTATGACACTTATGTGTGTAGGTACTTACATTCTTTAGGTCAAGGTTGCATTGTAATTTCACCGAACGTAAAATAAAGATAGGTTATAACGAAGAAACGTTTCTGAGAAAAATTAATTAACACTGTACCTACCTACGACCAGATCTTCAAAAAGTTTTTAATAAAAATATAATTTATTTAAAATGAAAAGGGACTTCTCAATGAGTTACCTACTTGGCGACTCTAGAGTAATTGTATAATTATGTATCTACCCGTGTTGTAGATGTGTTCTGTGTATAAATTCATTATAATTATCTTAAGTAGACGCCTGGATATCATTCAATAGTGAAATTCATTTATTTACCAAGTATCGATAACTCCGTAAATCGTGTTGAAAGCTGTCGTACCTACACAAGGCTATAAAAGCCTTACAATAATTGCCGCGCATTTAAAACCTATGCACCTATTTATAGGTGGCTATAGAACATTGTAGGTAGCGATCAAATCAATATTGTTAGGTCACGAAGGCATTAGAAGTGTTTACTAAATTATTCATACAAATATGCCGATACAGTCGAAATTATGGTAGGGGGAGGATGCAGGTTGTGAACAATTCAATGGGAAAGTTGTAATGCCTATTACGTATGAAGTTATTGAAAGAACACGCACTTTTCTTAATTTCTAATTTTCTATTACCAAGGGGTTAAGAGAACCGCTCAAAAAAATTGCGCTGCAAGCGACAGCGTTAGCCGTTAAAAATAAATGTATGTGTCCAATTAGGTATATACGGGAATAAAATTTCGCTGCAAATTGTACTGATTGTTAATTGTACCTACCAAATAACAAATGATAAATACATTCTGATATACACAATATTTCGATATAAGCTATCTCAGCGAACATTTGAATATTGCAAAAATTGATGAATATCATTTATTCATACATTTTGAGGAAAGTAGTAACATTAAATATGACTGTAAATAGCAAAAAAATATATAAAAGATAAATAATCATTTTTTCACAATAGCTACCTATTAATAACAATAATAAGAGGTAAATAAAATTAACAATACTTATATAATTGATAAAGGGATGTCACAATACACAGATGTCACAAGAAGGAAATATCTACATATAAGAAAATAAATCTTATAATAAAGAACAAAACAATTTCTATGGGTAACAAGGCAACTTGTAGTTCAGTTCATGTTTACCTATTTAGTAGTGTAAGATACTTACGTGGTAGGATGGTCAACGACTCGGTTGTCATAGGGCTCATACTCTTCTTCCTGAAGATCCTTCTCCTTCATGTTCACCAGGAAGATGCCCTTATCCCCCGGCCTCTTTTTATCATCTTTTACCGGGGACAAACTGATAACAAAAACAGTTACATTTTATGACGAGTTTAAGGTAAATAAACTAATAATATTACTTTCTATGGTACCTCATGCTGGATTATAAGTACCTAAGTTAATAGTCTAAAAGATTATTTTATGTAATTCAAAAGTCATTAATGTATAATGACATAAAAAATGATATAGTAGCAAGTAATTATGATATTACATGTTCGATGTTTTAAAACTTTTTGTTGAACATTACCGGTACACAAATTCTAAATAATAACTAATTAAATCACAGTCCCACCTCATGAATGTTTCGTATCCTCTAACAATATCAAGAAAATGTGTAAAACACGTCCGTTTATCCACAGCACACATTTCTCGCTACATGTTTAAACAACCGCACTTGGTTATGTCATTTCGTTACATAAATAAATTAACTTTTAATTTAACCCTGTCGACTTTGTAACGTCAATATCTAATACCTAATTCACACAAAATGCTTTTTCATTACTCCGAAAGTAACGAATAAGTATTCAAAAATAAAGTTATCACTCTATAACAGTGTCCTCACGTGTGGGGTGAAAAGTCAATTGCGGCTTTGAGTGTTTTCCTCAACTGCGCTTTTATATTGCTAGGAAACGGAACACGGGTTCGTCGGTTTGCGTTATTGATTCGAAATATTTAGCTTCTAGAGGATAAGTGCCAGTTCGCGTGCAGCCAGGTCCTCGCCGACTCAGTAGAATGTCTTGTGTGATCGTCGAAAGTAAATTTCAATGCTTTGGCCAGTTTCAAGCATGAACCTACCTATATTCGCCCAAAATTAATTTCACCATGCGGTGTACAGCGCTTATTAGCAATAGCAATCTTATTTGCATATTAGGTAACTCCTTGGTTCGCTACGGGACAAAAATTTAGGTTTTACTCGCCAAACGTTAGATTTCTCTTTTTATTTGAAATGAAAATGGAAATATGACAGTCAGCAACCAAAAGGTACATCACTAAAGTAGTTGCCATCTTTAAATAGTGCAAAATATCGAAATAAAAAGTAGCCTATAAGTTGAACAGGTAAATAAGCTATATCTATGCAAAAATTCATTAAGCCAACCAGTGGTTCTTGCGTGATTTAGTAAGAAACGACACACACCATCTCATTTTTATATATTTGTATAGAAGTATAGATTGATTTTTAAGTTGTAGAATTGTTTGGAGATAAGCCAATTAAATAGGTACCTAGGTATCGTATTGTTGTATCTATTATACTGATTTATAATAAATGTACCTTTTAGTACACCCTCAGGAATTTTAGGTATATACCTAACAATCATTAGGGAGGTGTCTACCCCTTTCATAAATTTAAATCTGATATGTCGTCTTTATTATAGTATTTTCCAATCGATTAAAACAAGTTTCATTCATTCAAGTTATTTTGTTATATTAAAAATATAACAACTAAGTAAATTGTTGTAAGCCTTTCGAATCATACAAGAGTCCAGAAATGCGATGGCTCTGTGAAACCAATGTAGTTGTTAAGCATTAAAACAAATTGTCCTTATTATAGAGCGTACCATTAGTTTATTATAAGGCTATTAGTATTACTGGTGGGCCCACCATTAAATAGGTACAATGTTCAATTATATATTGACGTCACTGTGGTTTGATTGGAAGGAAATAGAGGAGCGGGCTCGGCCAGAGAACGTAACACGCACGTACACACCTACACTTAAACTAAGAAGTTGTTACGTGTTACATAAATATTAACACAAGTGCATACTACATACGTACATACTACTACATAAGTACATACTAAATAGCTATAATATTATACCATGCTAAATTCTACAAAGTTCAGTTGCACGGGTGGTTGCTAGCGAGTAAATTTTATGGCGCTTCGTGCTTTGAACAGAACGTTAGATAGCCCATCTTGGTTGTTATAATTAGATAGTAGTCGTTAAATAATATTTCTTGTTGGACGGCTTATAGGCGGTTTGAAAACTTGTTTACCACTAACTAGAAGGTACGTTCTTCCATCAATCCTCATTACAGCAGCTTGATGGAATATGCTCCAGTACTCCACATTTCTACCATATACCTAACAATAGCATAAAACTGCAGAGAGACCTTTTTGCAACAAAATGCTTACTTATAAAGCTAAGCCAGATAAATCTAGCATTGGATTATTGGAATTAATAATATGCCATTTACCTGTGTGGTGCGATGTCATCGGGCTCGAAAGAGGGATTCACCATGGGCCCGCTCTGTCTGCGCGCCCATTCTTCTACCTCCTGCAAATAGGAATAACAGTATAAAAATGTATAAATGATATTTAATTTCTTTTATAAAATAATTTCATAATTTCGTCGATGAAGTAATTAGGGCGTATGTACAACCCAGCATAGTTGTAGGTAAGTATATGTAACTAAAAAAAGCGAATGATCTCCGGATAATGAATGAAATACATATACAACATTTTCACTGATATACAATTGAAATAAATGTTAAGAAGTAAATACAATTGTATACTTATATTAAGAATACTAATTGTTTTATTGTCATAAAATTAAATTAAAAATTCATTTACCCCCAACGCTATAAAGATTAGTGGGCAACCATTTTTTTTAACAAAAAATAGAAAACGACTTCTATGGCAGAGAGAAAGCAAAAAATAATTTAAATATATGTTGGTTTCTTTCATACATAGTACATAGTTCTTAAGTCCTTAAGTTAAGGCGCTCAACATATTTTATTAGATTACAACGACGAATTTATGTCCTACAAGTATAATATATGAGCGCCGTGAGTTATTTTAATTGACTCACCAGGTGCTGATAAAACATGCCTAATTCTAATATACACCTCATTCCCTTT
>MOOZ01000121.1:329546-344784 GCA_002930495.1 Cecropterus lyciades | reverse complement strand
CCCCCCCCCCCCCTTATATATATCAATCTTTTTGATAGCTCGTAAAATATCTCTTTTGCAAATTGCAATGCGACACGCGTCATTTGTAACATCTGTGCAGCTTGATCTCCTTAGGACTAACGATGTTCTATCAAATACAGAGGAAAAGTTGCATGCAAAGAGTTCAGCGACATCTGGTCCTGTATTTGCCACGCCATCATCCAAATACATTTTTGACGAAATTGTTGAGTCATTTTTTTATGTTACATTCAATCTTACTTTTATAGTTTGATAGACACTGATTTTGTAATTTATGACTACGTTCGCGAAGAATTTCGTATTCTATATTGTTGCGCAGGTTTTTTACAATGCTTAGTTCTCATCCTCTCTTTCTCAGCAAGCAATATTATAAGGGACCTGGTAAACCACGGTGGATATTTAGTATTTCTAGGCATGGATGTTGGAGTGTATAATTCTATATCTTTATTAAGATGCTTGTAAAAGGTAGTAGTCATTTCGTTGATGTTCGCAGAGGTTTAGATTTCAAAGTTTCAGTAACAACTTAACTTTTATATAAATTTTGTGTAATCTGCTATAAAATAATTATACCTAGGACATGTAGAGGGTTAAATAAAGTTGGGTTTATGATCAAATAAGGAGATGATGAGAGGTGGGTGGTAGTGCTCAAGTTTGCTTAGTATATTAGACGATTTAGAAACATTGACGGTGTTTAAATCTAGATCTAATACATTGTCGTTAGTGTTTATCATAAATATATTGTCATAAAATATGATATATTAGTGCTGTACAATGAAATGATTGAAATAATCAAATACAATGAAATAATCATATTACCAGTCAAAAATATTTACTGAAGTGACGACTCAAATGAACTCACGTGGATGTACCGAAAACAACAAAAAACATATCACGAAAAACCTTGGCAGACAAATATGCTTTGACCGTCCATTGACCGCTATAGTACCTAACTGAAGCTAATGATAAAGTATGTAGTATATTTAAATTAATACATTATTCAAAAATTGTTTAAGTTCCGTAAAGAGATATACCTAGTTTTCGGCGATCAAGGATTTCTTATAGGTATATATATTCCTAAGAAATCCTTGATCGCCGAAAACTGTTGACACAACTGTATTGAATATATTTACTTTTTAATACAGGAAGGAATATGATTCGAAATTCGAAAATAATTAATCAGTTCAGAACATTTGGTTTTCACAGTAGGTACACATGCGATATTTTGCTTCGTATTCGCTAGTTTTGAGAATGACATTATCTATATGTTTTTATTACTATACTTGATCTCCTATAACTTGATCTCCAAAGTTATCCAACGTTAAAATATGAACAGTACGCATTGATATTACTTGACACCAATTTAAGAAAATATAAGATGAGTAATAAAACTTTCATTTCAGTTGCTGTACCTCGTAATATGCACGTTTTGGCATATAAATCAAACGAAGCATGTATCGACTAGAATATTAACAATTAAACGGTAATCATAAGCTGTGTTGTACTTGCCAAGTGACGTTAATGTATGGTTCCGGCAATTAAACTTCGAAATAACGAATCACGAGATAGAACAAGCGTGGAGATGGACAATAGTAATAATACGACACTCGCTCTTGAACTCAACTTTACACGTTAAAATCAACCAACTGAACTAAATTTGTGAGATGTAGTCTCTATATCACAACTAAACTAACAGCAATCGAATATAATGTAAAGGGTAGCGATTTATCGGAAGTACATATTGGAACTGCTCCAATTGAAGATCCCATAAGCATGGATATTCGCAAGAAACCAATAAATAATATTGTAATTGAACATGTCACGGGTGTAGAGTACTATAAAGTTGTGGAAGGACGTCAGGGTTACTAATATCCGAAAATACCATTGCTGAAAATTTGGAATGACTCCAAAACTGTAGAATGCTGGCGCGGGCGCTTGCACCTGCTTATTCCCATAGACTCTCAGATTAGTTTAGTTTCTTAAATTAGATCAAGAAAAGCTAATGTCTAGAACTTCAAGCTATAATAAAACCATAAACAATAGTCCATAAATGTTTTTAGATTTTTGTTTTTGTATATTAGAGATACGAACTAAAGAAATAAAATCTCCGTCAAGTATATTCGTTTTTGATAAGATACGTATACTAACTTACTTTTGCAAGTTTTTGAGAACACTTTAAATTAATGTTCTGGATATCACTATAAGTTTGTTGTTTAACCAGAAATGCTCAAATGTTCTAAATATGTTAATTTTCCTGACGTATTATCATAATTAATGGAATCTTACTATACACATGAATCATAGTCCGCAGACTACTTCAGTATATCAGAACATCTAATTGCTTCACATTTAGAAACAGTATGTACGTGGAAAATTTTGATATGCAATTATATTTAAATTAATTTATTAATAAATTTAATAGGTAGGTTTACTATCCGATTATCATATTTCCCAATTTCTTGCTAGAGCGACAGACGAGCGGTACAAGTTTGATTTTATTCAAAAATTAATTCAAAAGTCGATTGTCTAAGCACTTTACACATTTATTTACGTACTGACAGCAGTTTTGGCATGACTTCATCGCTAATGCTACCAGTTGCTCAAACTTAAGGCAGGGACAAGACAATGGGCAGTCAGCCTTTGAGTTCGTAAAGTGATAATGCTATAAAATATTTGCGAAAATGTAAAATATCCAGTATCTGGACCAAACTGTATTTCGTTTTCAATATAAATTAAGTAATATTGTTAAATTAGTTCAAGTAGCTGCTTCCTTCACAAGTGACGATCTCAAATTGTCTGAACAATTGTAATCATTTATTTATGTTGTTGAACATAACAAAAATAATGTATACATTAATCGTTTATCTCCTAGATTAGCGAGGTTTATTTATTATTTTAATTCTTTCAAAAATAGACTTTCGTTGAATAATTCTGGTTAGCTTTTGTATTTGTTACATGAAAGTGTCGACAGTACTAGTTTCCTAGGAATCTTAATGCATTATTATTATTTTTGAAATCACGTAGAATCTCTAGCAGTGATATGAGTAAAACTCTAGGATTTATATTAAAAAATGTTAATAATAACTTTAATAAATTTACAAACTTGTTTTTTATGTTATCGAGGGTGAACTTTATACAATTTTCAGTCTAAGTATAACCTTTAAGAAGCAGATGAATATGATCAACAAACTTTCGGATATAGCCATTTTTATAACCATTTAAATGGCATGATCGGTATGGATACGCTCTCTGGTGAAAGATCCTCTTTACTTGCCACCCAGTAAAATTTGTAAAAGTAGTAAATTCAACAACCTATGTAAAGATCCTTGTTACTTGGCACCCAGTAAAAGAAGTAAATTCAACAACCTATTTTTAAGCGGTTTAGAAGTGGTAGAACTCTCTGTGGTTCGACTCCGGAGCACCACCGCCGCACCTATTTCTGCCTAATAACAGCAGTGTTTTGCGCTGCTGGTCTGAAGGGTGTGATAAGGGAGACATATTTTTCCGAGGCATCTCCCCCCCCCTCAGGGGTAGCAACGCATCTGTGGCTAACCTTAGGTGAGACTTTGATCTTACCTAGGGTTGATTAGTTGTCCATGAGCTGCAGTAGCCACTTACCTTCAGGTGGGCTTGATTGCATGGGCATGATCGTTTGCTGCTTCCACACTATAAAAAAAAAGCGGACGGGCTTGTCGGTGGAACTCGGCACCGGCATGGTACTCGGCCAAGATCTGAACAATTAGCCTTTTCAACTGTCTTCATTATCAGATCAACGCTACCACAATATATTCAATGATAAACACCTTTATTATTATACTTCATTATTTATAAACTTTATTATTATTGAATTAACTTTGCTGCTTGCTACTTTAATTACGGACAAAATTGCATTATATTTAACATCTGAATTTATAAGAATTATCTAACTTAAGATTATAAAGTAATTTGAGAATTTCAAGTTAAAGATATCGTAATTGTTGGAAGACAATGTTGTTCTAGATTTGATGTTTTTTGAAAATGTGTTCTCTGTAAAGCTTAAAGTTTTATACTTTATTAGCTGCGCCCCGCGGATTCACCCGCGTAAGTTTCAACGATGATATATAGCTTATAGCCTTCCTCGATAAATGGGCTATCTAACACCGAAAGAATTTTTCAAATCGGACCAGTAGTTCCTGAGATAGCGCGTTTAAACAAACAAACAAACAAACAAACAGACAAACTCTTCAGCTTTATGATATTAAGTATAGATTATAAATTTTATTCGTGCTCTTACGGATCAGAACTAAATTAACATCTTTTATAATACTTTGATCTGATGACAGTTATACTGTATGTATATTTCATTTCTGTATATGTTGCCGGCAAATGACCAAGTCCAGCGACGATGAAGTCTTTTATAAAAATAACTGTTAGCTATTTTCAGATTCTGCACATAAGCTAATGAGAGAAATCTGCTGCTTCAACCATTTCGATTTCCCATTCCATGTGGTCCTAGCACATTGCAATTTTCGGTGCCTTGCTTATGCCCTACTGTCCCATTGAAATCCGCAAAAATCTCTGATTACTAGAGTCCACGTTCCCCGTCTTTCATTGCAAGCATTGGAACAGATAATTGAATTATTGTAACGGTAATTTTTTTCGTTAGACGTATTTTAAGTGTTACAATCGATTACGAACTCAATAAAATTGTTCTTCAAATTTTTTGAGACAAGAAACCTCACTCCGTAGAGTCCGCTTGTCGCATTATAGTGGTAGAATAGTTTTCCGTCTCTTTCTTAGTTGTGCTCGCTATTTCGTCTCACTTCTGTCAAGCCCATCATATCCCAGTTAAGGTCTTGTAATGCGTTTTCTAATTCTAAAAGTCGGTCATCATTGTGAAGAGTATAAACGTTGTATGTCAAAATAAAGCGTATCAATGTCTGTTTGTACAGTAGCTAGCGTGGTTTGACGGATTGTCGATCTCATCCGAAAATTTTTCGCACCCCTGGTACCAAAGCTGATTCGTCTACCGTCATAGCTCGAGCACCTCAAGAGCCCAGTGGTCCTAGAGGACCACTGGGCTCTTGAGGTGCTCGAGCATTGAGGTCTTTTCTTTGATTGTGCTGGCATTTCATTTGAAGGGTTTTGGATTATCACTCACTACGCTGTTTCAATGTGCGTTGGTGAGTGTAATAACGAACAGAATCTCATTTATTGTTCATATTGCTCATGTTGTTAAATATTTGTATGTACTTTAAATATGTGGAAATTTTATAATTTATTATTCTTGTTTTAGTTCCTAATAAATGTTATTTATTTCTGATTGCTAGCTTAATTGTTATTTAGTTACATTTTCTTAAAAAATAAAAATAGAAAATGCACACTAATTTTAGTGGCCCATGTGGGGATCGAACCCGCGACCTTCGCGTTATTAGCACGATGCTCTAACCGACTGAGCTAATGGGCCGTTGCAAAATATCTTCAATAGTCGTACAGGTTGTGAAAAATCCAGTACTGCGCATGCGTGAAATGAGGAGGATTGGGGTGGAACGGAAGAATGAGTAGGTATGTTCAGGACTAAATATAAAACGTCAGTTTCATTCTGATACTTAAAACATGATTTAAGAAAATATTACGTTATATAATTAAGATGATATACATGGATATGCTAAGGGAATGTTTTACATAACTGTCTCACATCAAATTTTGTAAAACAGGAACCTTTATTATATCATGATTGCGGCGGAATGGCACCAGGCTGACAAAGGAGGCCCCTCAAGCAGTGGACTTCAGCCGTCTGCATGGCAGCAACAGTGTCAATCTATTTAATGTAATCTAAGATGAGTTTCAACTAAGTTCTTTGAGTGAACGGTCATGGTTTGAAAGGACGATAATACAGTTTAATAAATAATAATATTACTTAACACTTAATACCTTCTATATTAATATCTTCTATATTAATCTAAATAACTGTTCGGTGTAAAGTGCACGTGATTCTAAATTGAATTTATATGGATGCTACCATACCAATAAATTGACTTCGTTCTGTGATGATTGATAAATAATTGGTACAGGAATATACCTGCCAGAAATTCGGATTTCAATAAAATATCCAGATTCAGATCAAATAATTGAACTTGTGTATAGTGTGTATATATAAATAGTGTTCGTAGCTCTCCAGCGAAATAAATCGCTAAGTATTTAGAGAAATTGACATATCACGGTTGTTCGAACTTTTGGCAAAGATCGTAACAAATAGTCTTACAACAAACAGATGATATGTGCAAGAAACAGTTGGAACCCGTGCAAAACGTTTCTCAAACGCCGCAACGTCTCCTGGCAAGTTGCGCATGCCGGATTTAGCGTAGATTAGAAATCGTCCAAATATGAATGGACAAATATGCGGCGGACTAGTAGGGTTATAACTAATTTACAAAAATGTCTAGACAAACCTGCTTCTGTCACAATTTCCTCCTCATAAGGAAAATGCACGAATCTTTGCAACCCAACCGTTGAAGATATCCAATGCCTTCTTATAAAGTAAGTTTATAGTTATTAACTCTGTCTATGGTTTTCTTGATTCTCAGAATTTGTTAAGGTTTTATTAAGATCAGAATATGGTAACGGACGTACTTCATTTCCATCTTTTTTTTCAGAAAAGTCATTGCGTCGACATGCGTGTTGGTGATCGTAGTAGGTGTTGGTTTGGTCCAGAATATCTTAGATGTTATTCAAGCCCGGTACTACACGGCACGACATAATTAATTTATCACTAACTAGCTGAGTCCCGCGGTTATACCCGCGTTTAAAAAATTTAAGTTGACATAGTTACATAATATAGCCCAAATTTTAGATCTTATACAATTTTAGCGGCAGTGACGCTGGCTGCGTGCACGTAGAGGGCGCACGGTTTCTAAAGTTTTAATTTCTTGTGCGGAAACCTAACTATATTTTCTAAAATAGAAGTAGCCTAAATTCCCCCCTTTAGCATCAGCTACCTTCCATTGAAAGTCACGTCTAAATAAGTTCAGTGATTTCAGAGATTAGCCAGAATAGACAGACAGACAAAAATTTTAGTAATTGATGTTTTCTTATCAGTATCGCATATATTTCTATATGCATTTGGTAATAAGCTGTTATTTTGATATTACAAACAGACACTTCAATTTTATTTATATGTATAGATGAGCAGGCGGTCGAGTAATGCGGGGCAGAGGGGACGGACTCGACGTTGGCATTTCAAGGAAAGAACGCTGGCTCGCCGAGCTATAAGAGTTTCGCTACTACTTGTAACGACAATATCTCGAAAACTATTCATCGGATTGATATAGTGTAAAGAGAAATTTTAATTTGCATTAAATGCTTAAGCTAACTGATATATTCATTTGGATAAAGATTAATGCTGAACTATAGAAAATACCTTTGAAAATAACGTAATGTTTTAAATTAATCATTTTAACATAAAGTGGTTATTGTTATTCAACTGTAAGAGACAGAGATATGCTATTGCGGACTTATTTGTAGCATTTTGTAGTAGCTGTATCATTGCTAGTTTACGCGGCGTTTGCGTGGAAAGCTTGCAGTTGGCGAGATTTCTTGCGACCTGTTTAACATTTATCTCCGTATTTCTGTTAATTTACATAAAAACGTAATAAATTAAATACATGAACCTTCCTCAGAAATCACTCTTTCTATTTTTGAAAACGGTATAAAAATCCGTTTGGTAGTTTTCGAGATTGTCGCTTTCAGACAGACAGAAAGACGCGGCCAGGGAATTCTTTTTATAATATTTACAGAAGTATCATTATGCAATCAATTTGCATGTAGGTCAACATGTGTTGTCTCAAAATTCTAGTAAGTACATAATTTCTATGTTACTCAGATACTTCTCTATTATTATTATTATTTATGTTTGTCGACTAAATGATACGATTTGCTATTATATTACAAAAATAGGCAACCCTAGGTGCCTTGTTCGCGCCAATAACCGCCTGGCGGGCGGAGCTGGCGCTTACCGAAGTTTCGTCATTTTTTTCACCGAATGCTATTTCAGATTTGAAATGTTTTCATCTAAATTATTTAACGCCTTTTGGACGAACCAAGGTCAAATGTAGGATTGAAGTTTATCTATTTTTATTAATGTTTTTACATAAACATACGAGTATTCATGTGTGAATGTGTCTGAATTTATAAACCAGATAATTTTATTATTTTCACCTCTTGGTATCTAAAAGTAATTGAGTATGTATGTGACAAAAAAACACATAATAATATGCAATTGATTAACAAACAATCTGTTTTGATAATCCAATTTGCTGGTTTGAACAAGATTAAGAGATAATTTTGGCAACTCTATTGGCATTGGCATTTAACAAGCTCATATTGCTAAATGATTGGAATAGGTACTATGTATGAAGCACGTATCCATGAAGTATGAAATACAATTTTCCTGATTATTATGTCTGTAATCCAAAATAAATATTATTATTATCATCATAATTAGGGGCTTTAATTTACAAGCCTTGAATATACTTTGATTAAACATATTTTGTAAAATTTATTAGTTGAATGCGGATTAAGACATATATTTTTGTATCAATGAAAACAGTAGATCCACATCAGTCAACAAAGAGTTTGATAACAACGGACGAAATAAGACGGACACTTAGTTCAACGTAATTCAAGCGAGAAACTGCAAAGTGCATTCGATAAAGCATATTAAAAAGTTATCGAGGTTTACTGCCAATCTTCGAGTCGGAAAATATTTTCTCAGTAATTCCATGTAAGAATTATTGCCAGATTGCAATTACTTATATTTATAAACAAAATCAATCCTTTGTTAGTGTAGGTACCATTTAGATACTATGATCCTTAATCAATTAAGTTTTCAGAACGAGCAAGCGAGTTTGCTTTTTGAGTGCCTAAATTGTGTAATCTTTTGTTAAAAATTCTCAAAACCCCATTAGTTTTTAGAAAACGATATGATATAGGAATTGCAATACAGGGTAAGTTTTGGGTGTAAAACTGGTTAATTTAAATTCCCGTAGTTGGAAATTAGAACTACATTAATACGATTTACGAATATATTTCAATTTAAACGCAATGTAAGTAAATGGGTAAAATAGTTAGCTGTATAGTCATTGCGAAAGTCTAATAACGAACCGATGTAAATTCGCCTGTGCTTTTTTTTACTGCCAACACATAAGTAAATATTGTGTTTTAATTTATCAATATTATAAATTTAACTTCTTTAATTCTCTTAAGGGATAAATTTTTAAAAATACTTTCTTAGTGAAAATCAACATGAAAAACGACTTCTATGAAACATATTATTTTTAAAGCCGCGGTTTTAAGTTTCGCTTATCTGTCAGTCAGGGTGTGTTAGTGTTCTACACAACAATCGACGTTCCTCGAGGACCTCGATCGACGACTAGCGATTGGTGTGTGACACCGTTACGTGTTTTACGTATAAACCTATGATAAACGATCGACCGATCGATGATTGAGTTTTGGTAAACTCTCGATAGATGATTGACCGATCGTCTATATCGATCGCTATCTGCAACTGAACAAAAGGCATTCTGAACGAATCTATAGTTAATCTATAACGTCGGTTGATCGGTATGGTTAAAAATCGACGGTTGTTCGATTGGTGTGTGAGCTCATTTAGATTTCTATGTGTAGAGATATTTGTCATCACATAAGAGTTACTATTTTTGATCAAGTTCTTCGTTCGAGTGAAATTTTAAAGCAAGGGATATTAATCGACTGTAAAGTACTAAAAGAAGTGAACCCATGCCCTTTTTCGCACGACAGTGTTTTTTCCGGACACACGTGATTAGCCACACGGATAAAGATCGTAAATATGAGTTATTTGCAATTGGCAGCGTGCCCTAGAGCAGCGGCCGGCTGCCGCAGCCGGGTACGTTTGTTAGTACGTTTATAAATTACGAGGATTACTCTACCAGTCACGTGTATGGATACACGTGGTTCCGATTAGTTATTAATTTATCCATCTATACTAATATATATATATTATAATATATATTGAGATGGTGTGTGCCTCTTTGTTACTCAATCACGCAAGAACCACTGGTCCGATTAACTTGAAATTTTGTATGGATGTATCTTATTTAACTGGTCAGTATATAGGCTACTTTTTCGATATGTTTTACTATTTAAAGATGGCGACTAATTAGTGACGTTGTGTGTAGTGCTTACACCCTTTGGTATCAAACTCTCATATCTTAATTTTAAATAAAATGAGAACTTTTGACATTGTCACTTTTCATATAACTCCAACGATTAGGGAGTAAAACCATTTTTTTTTGTTACGTAGCAAAGCACGGGTACTTCAGCTTTAATGTATACCAATTTTATAAAATTAGTTTATAATTAAAAAGCCAAAAAGCTTATTTATTTTGTTGCTTTATCTATATTTATCTGTAAAAGAAAAGCCGAAGCATACTCACTTCTGACTTGTCATCGTAGAGCCTAAACTATTAACCTAGAATGAAATTTGCACAATATTTTCATTCATTTTTAAGGACTTATCGATATTCCTCCCTTAAGGACTAAATGATTATGATTAATATATAATTATTAAATTAAGGGTGACAGTTTGTAGTTATATACGTAACATTAATAATTTTACTTTTCAATTGTCAGTGTGTCTGCTCTTTTCACATTGTTTGAGTGTCTTACTCGATTGTTGTCTCACTGTTGTGTTAAATTATAGAAGTTACTAATTAATTAATATATATAGGTATAAAGTAATTAGTAAAAACAATTAAACAACCCAGTCATATAGCCTCAGGAGGTATAGTTAGAGGTATGTCATTCTAATATTATAGTATATAAATATTATCCGTTTTAGATCTATCTCTTTGTTAATTATATATGTAATCATGTTGATAGTTCTGTGTGATTATAGTACTATTACTCAGTGTATCATTTACGAACGTGCTAATGTTAAATTAATGTACAATGCAGTTTTACTTCAATAAGCAGTAAGTGAACTTTACAGCGCCGCTGCGACATTGGTCGAGAATCAGACGTAGTAATTTTTCAATCAGAGTTTAGTATTGTGTGCCATATCAAATAAAATACAACTAAATCTGAGTCAAAGTGCGAATGTAAAGTCAAAACTGACGAATCCAAAAAGAAAAATATGCAATAGCCGAGTTAAGTACTTGTGTTTTGTAATTGAAATTGAAATTTGTAAGTTTGTAATTGAAGTTGAAATTGAAATTTTAATACAAAAGTTATAGTCATATACCAATATTGTATATTTCATAATATACGATATCATACTCAACTTCATTATTTATTAAACGATTTTGTTTTTCATTCGCTATTTGCTTAGCAATTGAATCTTGCTACGATATTGCACGCACTGACGCACTATTCTGTAAATTATAACTTATCAATCATAATATTTAGCCATGAAATGTTTCCAGCAAATCGCTCAGATTGCTACTCGTATAAGGTCTAGTCAATTGTTTCTTGTTTACTCCTGAAGTACACAAGTCCTTGTCACTATCAATTATATCTTGCAATATTTTTATATTAAAGATGAGTGTTTATCTCTTATTGATATAACATTCAATTTAATAAAAAAAAATGTTAGGTAAGAACTATGTTCCTAGGAACCTTTACAGGGTGTCTACATGTCATTTCATTTTTAAAGATGGCGGAAGCTAAATTTAAAGTTAAAAGATTTAACACAGTAAACTGGACTGCATGCTCGTTTGCTTTAATCTGATAAAAAGAAAAAAAACATAGTTAAATCGATAATAATCGATGGAGTTAAATTGTAAGTTTATATATGTAGGACGGTTTTATTACACAGGTCTACACATACATACGCTTCTATGGTATGAGTTTCAAATATGCCATCAATAACTGCTAGTAGTACCTACCTAGGCGAGATTGCAATGATTGTGCTTCAGTCGGCCTAAATGTTGTTTTAATGCTTAGGATCACAAAGCCGTGGTACCTGCCACGCGTTAATAAGTTATCCTTATGTAGACCTCGGATGTAAATTTTTATTTATAAATAATTGGAAACAAAACTTTTACATTCAATAAGTAAAAGATTCCATATTGTTTTGTATGTGCAAAGATTTCAAAACAAGCGTAGTGAAATAACAATGCAGGTGTGGAAAATACATTCGATCAATAATAAAATATGATAATGTGACTTTTTATAGCGACGTCCAAACCGTCCTCCATATGGCATTCCTGTTGTTCGAGAACATCATTCAGTGCGTTCCCGTAAGGCGAGGAAAGCAAAAATTTTCCATTGCCCAACCGGTCTTTGCTAACCGGTCCCAGTGCAATCTGTGGCCTGCAATGGAATCACACACAGCTCTCTCGACCGCTGCAACTGCAGCAGAGCGCAGTTTATAAACATAATACACTATGAAAATTATTCTTATCTGTCAACTGATTTTTAAAGGTCTCTACAACTCGGTAAGTAACCACGTAACGCAAATACCATTTTTTAATAGTTTAAAAAGCTGAGGTGGCTTAGTCATAGAAATAATAGCCGGGAGTTTGTAAAGAATCTATTGTTTACGTCTCCTTCTTTGGTTTTGCAGGTATTTAGAGAAATTCGTTGCCTTTTATTTTAATGGCAAGGAAAAGATTGTTAGGAAGCCTATCTAAAAAGTTTTGGAAATAATTTCGTTTTCAACGGTGTAAAGTTAAACAAATCGCACATGGCCAGCGTTATAGACTGTCCCCTAAAGCCCACCTATGTTTTAATAAGAGTAGCTCTGTCTTTTACCTAGAGCAGGCTTCGAGTAGTGGGTCTATAACGGCGTAGTGATTAGAAAGAAAATAAAGAGAAATTCAGTCTGCGCAAAAATAATTTATATGCTATCATTCAGTTCTCGTGTTCTTATCTTTAAATTACAATATTATCATGTTACCAATAACAAATATTTGTTACATTATACAAACTGCCTGCCTCAAAGCCTTTCATAACAGGATTTTAAAACATTCAACAAAAAGCATATCATGGCTTGGATGTATTTGATTTATTAATTGTTTTTATTATAAACGAGAAATATTTACCTACGTAAGTTATATATAGGTATTCTTTATACCAGGGGCCTCTCAGTATTTACGTGTATTTAAGTGAAGTGTAAGAACGTAAATTGATACAGCTTTAAATACGTACCTAGTTTATTAATTCGACTTAGCAAATACAAGTGTCTCTGATTTTGTCAAGTTGACCGATCGACTCAATAGCCCTTCACTTCTTATAAGGACTTGTTTAACCTCCAACTAATGGCAACTGATAAGATATAAGCGAGGAATTATTTTGGAGACATTACAAGGAGAAAATTTTCAAACATATTTATTTTTAACCCCCGATGCACAAAACGGATGAACCGATTTAGATACGGTTTTTAATGTTAGCAAGAAGGTTTCCAGGCGCTGGTTCTTTATTCATGTTTTATCAAAATCGGTCTAGCCATTTACTAGGTATGGAGGGTGAAAGTGGAGATGAAAAATTAAATATTATTAAATACCCACAAATCAAATAAAAGGGCATGACAAATGACTTCCACTTAGATATCTTTTTATCAAAATCAGTTCAGCCAGTTACTAGGTATGGTAGTTAAAAGTATGTATATAAAAAATTAAATACGTTTTGTCGGTATCGGTTCAGGCATTTACTATGTATAGAGGATGAATAATCGAGTATTGTCAAATATACGAAAGTAACGTATCAAATGAAAAAATTGACGTGCACATTACAAAAACTGTCCATTCCATAGAATCGGACGAATTAAAAAAAAGCTATGGTAGGTGAAATGTTATATATTGAAGGCATACCAAAAACATCATTATCTAAGAGCTGCACTTGTGTCCCTGCGAGTAGAATATCCAAATAACCATTATTTCCGCTGCTTGCATACATGCTTCCTTTCATTATGTTTTTTTGAAAAACGTATTACGCACATTTGTAACAGTTAAAGATACTCTAAAATAAGCAGGTACTTAAGTAAAATAAGTAGCTAATTCAGTAATCAGCAGAACCAGAGGCTTATAAATTTCGGAACTGATTATATCGGTGTAAAAAAGATCGTTTTCCCGTCGGCGACGTAACTATTCGAAGGAACCGGTTCGTTTCGCAAACAGGCCGAAAAGGGCCCCATAAATTTGCAATGTTTAGCTCGCAGTCATTACGATAACCCCAAAAACTCGTTTCCAACTAAATTGCCGCTTATCAATATGGCGAAGTTAACACAATACTGGTCTTAAGTATTAATGTCATTACATCTTACCTTATTTGTATGATGGATTCAGTTCGAAGAATCTCTGAGCGATTTGAAATTAAGTAATGATAATTAAGTTCAGATTTTATGTCCGTTGAGTGCTTATGATTAGAAAAGGCATTATATTACTTTAAAAAAAACATGTCTTATATGATGAAATAAAACATTACCCTCCTTTTTACGCTGTAATGAGCGATCTTCAAAAGGAATTTGAGAGTGTAATGAAATGAAAATAATAACATAGTCAAATGATGAATAATAAAAAAATGAAAATAGTTAAATAATAACACAAAAATATAAGACGAAACGAATGTAACAAAATATAATGAAATGTTAAAATAAATAACCCGAAAGATAAATAATGTGGCCGTCGTTAAGCCTGTAAGGACTATAAGGACACCCACATGCATAAGTAATTGAAAATAATTATAACTGATAAGATGGGAATGGCAGTATAGTAGCCTGCTATAAAATTTAAGTCGCGAAAAGCTTCTCAATAAAATGTATACCTACGTATATCAGACTGAATTTCTCACTAAATGTCAATGAACTTAAGTCATTTTTCCACGGCTTACAAAAAATGGAAGCAACATTTTATTTAAATAAACATGCGAAAAAGTTTTTAGGCAGTATTTAAGTATTTAAATTTTTGAAACTGCACCGATACAAACAGGTTATTATCCCACCAATGTACACGATGTACCAATGTACACGATGCACATTGGTGGGTTAAAAAAAATACGACATGTCGTAAATACAATTTGGTTAAGTCGTATTATACTAGCATCTACCTAGTAGCAGCATATTCAGTATTAGCTGACCCCGCGGTTTCACCCGCGTTTAAAAGAAATGTAACGTGTCATACATTAACCGAAATGTTATACCTTTAATAATCTCTATTTTATTCTTTTACCGGTACCGTCGCCGTACCTTATGCCGGTACCGCCGCAAATG